>CAUYRH010070376.1:0-24658 GCA_963574655.1 Perodicticus potto
GCAAGGAGGGGATCTAGGCAGGATCATCAAATGTTAGTGATGGATTAGAAGATGGGGAAGATGGGAAGAAGGACTGGAAATCTGGATTACTTTCTATGATGGCTAATTTCCTGTGTCACTTGACTAGGCTAAGGGATGAACATTCTTGATGCATCTTTTTTTTTTTGAGACAGAGTCTCACTTTGTCACCCTTGGTAGAGTGCCGTGTCATCATAGCTCACAGCAACTTCAAACTCAAACTCTTAGGCTCAAGTGATTCTCTTGCCTCAGCCTCCTGAGTAGCTGGGACTACAGGTGCCTGCCACAACACCCAGCTATTTTTAGAGATGGGGTTTCACTCTTGCTCATGCTGGTCTTGAACTTGTGAGCTCAAGCAACCCACCTGCCTCAGCCTCCCAGAGTGCTAGGATTACAGGTGCTAGCCTTTCTTGATGGTCTTTGAAAGCATTTCCAGAGGAGATTAGCATTTGATTCTGTGGACTGAATAAAGGTCCCTGTCACCAATGTGGCAGAGCATCCAATCCACTGGGGGCCTGAACACGACAAAAAGGTGGAGAAGAGGAGAACTTGCTTCTGTGGCTCTGGGATGTCCTTCTCCTGACATTAAACATCTATGCTTCTGGTTCTAGAGCCTTTGGACATGGGCTGGAACTACACACAGGCTTTCCTGAGCCCCAAGCTTGTCGAGGGCAGATCCAGGACTTCTCAGCCTCCATAATTGTGTGAGCCAATCCCTCATAAGATATCTCATTCTATATGTGTCCCATTGGTTCTGTTTCTCTGGAGAACCCTGACTAATACATTTCTAGAATCTCCTCACTGGTTTTTCTGCATTAGCCCTTGCTCTCCTTTGAACTATCTACAGTGTAGTCTTATCTCAACACAGTAGATAGGGTGAGATGATTAAAAAATTAGAATTGTTGGCTCGGCGCCTATGGCTCAAAAGGCTAAGGCGTCAGCCACGTACACCTGAGCTGGCAGGTTCGAATCCAGCCCGGGCCTGCCAAACAACAATGACGGCTGCAACCAAAAAATGGCCAGGCGTTGTGGTGGGCGCCTGTAGTCCCAGCTACTTGGGAGGCAGAGGCAGGAGACTCGCTGAAGCCCAAGAATTGGAGGTTGCAGTGAGCTGTGATGCCACGGCACTCTATCCAGGGTGACAGCTTGAGGCTCTGTCTCAAAAAAAAATAAAATAAAAAATAAAAAATTAGAATTGTCTTCTCCCTCTACTGAAAACCTTGCAATGGCTTATTTCTTTCTTGCTAAAGCCCTGTTCCCACAGGTGTTATAGGCCCAAACTGCTCTGGTGCCACTGCCTGCCCCTCCCCTCTCTGTGCTTGTTCTGTCCCCACCACCCTCTCCTTGGCTTCCTGTGCTCTACTGTCCACCACATCCTGACACACAGCTGTCCCAGGTTTTCTTTACACCTTTCATTCCTTTCGCCTGGAATCTCCCCCCTAGATCTCGCCCAGTTGTTAACTTCTTCACGGAGGCCTTCCTAGGCTACCCCATTTACAAGGGCAGAAGCCTCCGTCGATCCCTATACTCCTCTCCCTCTTTCCACTTCTCTTTAACCTATTACTGTCTAATATGCTATACATGTTATTTTCTCTCTGCCTGATGAGACTATAAGCTTAAGCTTTGCAAGGGGAGGGATTTTCCTGTTTTGTTTGCTGCTCTATCCCAAGCCCTAGAACAGGCATTTCCCAATACGTAGTTGAACAGAAGCTCAATAAACAGTTGTTGATCTACTGACTCTTTCATGACTGCTCCCTGAATAAGATCATAAGCCCATAGCTCAGTGCCCAGAGCTCAGTGATTAGGGCACCAGTCACATGCACTGGGGCTGGTGGGTTTGGACCCAGCCCCAGCCCAGGCCCTGCTAAACAACAACAACAAGAACGAAATAGCCAGGTGTGGTGGCGGGTGCCTGTAGTCTCAGCTTCTTGGGAGGTTGAGGCAAGAGAATCGCTTGAGCCCAAGAGTTTGAGGTTGCAGTGAGCTGTGATGCCATGGCACATGGCACTCTACTGAGGGCAACATAATGAGACTCTGTGTCAAAAAAAAGACCATAAGCCCCTTGGACACAGCTATTCCCTCACGTTTCTTAAAACACCACCCAGCATCAGATGTGTGGACCTTGGGGAGTATGGGCTGTCTTTCTAGAGTCCTGGACCTGCCCTCTCAGAGCTTTTTTTCTCTCCTATTTACCCACACTTACTGACCTGCTTACCCCAAGTGGAATGCAGTCTGGATGGATGGCAAGCTGGTGTCCTGGAAAGAATGAGCACATAGTTGTTCATCAAGGATATCACCCCTAGGTAGCTATGGAGGCAGTGGTGAAAAGTAAAGGCACTTATGGGGCCAAGATCACGCTAGATTCCCTCTTTTGTGAAATGAAACAGATAAAGCCTATTTTGCAAGGTTGTTGTAAACATCAGTCATGATGAGTGCAAAATATCCCTGGCAATGCTTGTACACAGCAGGTGCTCATTTGGTGATGACTGGCAGAGGATGAAGTGGGGAGGGGACCCCAAGGGGGCCCCAACCCTTCATCCAGTGTCGCCACAGCACTGCTAGTAATGACTGTGTGACCCATTATGAAGCCTAAGGCCACCTGGCAGCCTTACCTGATGCAGGTTCTGAGGTCACAGTTGTTTCTTAAGGTTGCAAGATGGTTGCCAAGATTCACTCAGGCATTGCACGCAGCCCATTTCCTTCCTTGTCTAGCAGCGTCAATGACTCTAGACACTAAACATCAGAAGAATGCTTCTGTGTCATACTTTAAAACTGATTAGGACTGTGTCCAAAAATAACGTCAAAAGAATTCCCCAGGTCTCAGATAATAGCCACTACTGTGAGCTGTTAGAACACAGTACTGCAAATAAAATACAAGGTGCTACCATCTTTTCCTACAGACTGAGTTCTCCCCTTATACATGGAGGAAAAGTTGTCCGAAGGGAACAAGTCATTGATCCACCCCAGGAAAGCCCATAGTCTGACATTGCCTGGCTGTTCCTCTGAAAGTTTCACTCTTCTTTTCCTCTCTTCTTCAAAAATTCCCCTCCAATTATTACATCCTCTCAGTGCCTCCCTATTATTCACCTTCCTGTTTGCCTAATTTTTTTTTTTTTGGCTTCTCTCATTGCTCATGCTTGCCTGGTGTATTTAATCACTTAATCATTGGCAAATCACTTTGTTTCTTCACCTGCTCACTGCACAGGCCTTCCATGGGGGATGTTCAGTTCTCAAGCTCCTTTGCTCCCTGTATAGTTCCTCTGGCTTTCAGATGCAGCTGATGCCACGCTGGCTCAGGAAGCTCCTAACCTCCTTCTGCTGCCAAGTCCATTCAGTTTAGAAGCTTTAGTTCCTTCTATTTAATGGTCAAGGGCTTAGAAAGACTGTCAGACTAGGAAAAAGGCAATCTTAGTGAATCCTTGCTGCCTTATAGCCTGAAAGAGTTAACATGCAAATAGCACTTTATGAGAGGCTGAAACACTGGGGAAAATAAAGTGCTTTGTATGTTGCTGCCTCCTTAAGAACAGCATGAAGCCAGGAGAGCTCAGGGGCCTTGGCAGGTGTCCATAATGCAGGCAGGGAGCCAGGGAGAGCTCACTGGCCTCAGGGCCATGGCTCCAGGTCCTCTCTGAGGTTGGTCTGGGGCATCTTGCCACTCTTTCTTCTGGTGTACTCCCCCACCCCCACCTCGCCTCGCCAAGTGCCCAGCTCCCCTCACCTCTGCTCCAACCTCCTGGCCAATGCAACACACCAGAGAGAGCTGGACTCTGGCCCACTTCTTCTGAATTGCCAACCAGCCAAGAGAACACCTGCTTTTGATTCTCTTCAGAGAAGTGTGAATTTTTCCCTTGGGGCTCTAACCTGTACCTGTGCTATAACCCCTCTCCCTTTTCCCTTTTACTGCCATCTTCTAGCCTAACTATGGAAGGTATCCCCTGTGAACCCTGAAGTTTGCTCTTCAGAGTCCAGGGTCACCCCAGGGAGGCAGGGCCCATGGCTGACGATCTGCCTGGTTTTGTTTTCCTTAGTCTACATTCGGTTGGCCTAAAGACTTCTGAGAAATGGCTGTAGCTGATGCCCTTCAGTTTAGATCCTTTCAACGAGGGTTTATAAAGTGGCTCTTACTACGCAGAACACGTGTTCTAAGTATATGGTTACGTGATGGATTGAAACAGTGGTGAGGGAAGTAGAACATGTGTTTTAAAATATTCCTAAAATGCATAATTACTCTGTGGGCCAATCAGGTACATAATATACATTTTAATATACCGTTTAATTGCTGTTTACCTAGGAGACAGGAAACTTTCTGGTCTCTTGGGTTAAACTACAGATTTTTAGAAACTGTCTAAACACATATTTACTTGATTCATTCTGGTCTCCTGGGTGAAGAATCTTTTTCCAAAGAAGTAGCTTTATGTGCAAAACAAGACAATTAAACACTCTGAGGTGGTGGCTATTGGTGAGAAGACAAGGCTGTATCTTTCAAGATTTAGAGGTAAAAGTCCCAAAACCAAGCTGAAGCTTCGAGTCCTAAAAATAATTCATACCAGTAATTCCCTATCACTGAAGCCTATCCTCTTCTAACACCTCAATTTTTTTTTTTTTTTTTTTTTTTTAGACAGAGCCTCAAGCTGTCACCCTGGATAGAGCGCTTTGGCATCACAGCTCACAGCAACCTCCAATTCCTGGGCTCAAGCGAGTCTCCTGCCTCCGTCTTCCAAGTACCTGGGACTATAGGCACCCGCCACAATGCTCGGCCATTTTTTGGTTGCAGCCGTCATTGTTGTTTGGCGGGCCCTGGCTGGATTTGAACCCTCCAGCTCAGGTGTTCATGGCTGGCGCTTTAGCCCGTTGAGCCACAGGCGCCGAGACTACACCTGAATTTTTTTATCACAATACTTTCTGATAAAAATGTTTAAATTGCATCATACTGGATTCTTTAAAAGAGAATGTGAAGGAGATATGGCTGGATATCTCTACCTGTAGAACCCAAGAAGTCCAGGAGAGAACTCATTATCTCCCTCCCCCAAAATCTGCTTCTACACATACCATGTCAAGAAAAGGTGCCAGTATCCACCCAGCATTGCTATCAGAAGTCAGGTTTTCTCTTTTACGCTGTCCTCCCTCTCTTTCATACTTTTGTCCAATCAGAAACTATGTGGGTGTGGTATTTAGCTTCCCTGTGTCTTAGCTTCCTGATCTGTAAAATGAGGGCTATCACAGTGCAGACTTGACTTGTGTAAGGTTATTGTACGTTTTAAATGTCCAGGGCCTGGGACAGTGCCCAGAACGTAAAAAGTGTATTTATGTGTGTTCTTTCTCTTTCTCCCTCCATGTTAATCTGTTCGCTTCTCTCCATTAGTGCTGCCAATGCCCTAATTCAAGCTGCTATTGAATTTCTTTCATCTGTTCCCCTAACTGGTTTCCAAGAATCCACTGTCTGTGACCCCACCCAGCCCATTCCAGTCCATTCTCTGCAAGGAAGCCAGAGCCATCTCCCACATGCAAATCTACAGCATGTCATTCCTACCTCTAAAAGCCTCTCATGGCTCACCCAAAGTTCAGCTTTTAGAAATGTCTTTTAGGGGCTTTATGATAGGGCCCTGCCTCCTACTCCAGCTTGGTCTGTGTTCTGGAAGGCTGTGGTTAACAGAAGTCTGACTTCAGCATGAGGCATCATGCAGCCTGGTCCCCTTCCTGTTCACAAGGGGCCCTCTCAACACAGTGGTTTCAAGACAGCCAGTAAATCTATGCTGCCTGAGAGTCTACATTTAGTTTTCTTGGCCTCTTCAGGAGCTATTACTACTGAAAAGAGAAACACTTTAAGTTTCTTTCCTACTTTTATTTGGTGGACAGCTGGCTGCTCATGGTAAAGTATAGAAGACTTTGGTTCATATCGCAAGACGGAGCTGGGTATTGGCTAGCAAGAGTTGACAGCACCTTAACTAAAGTGACAAAACACAGCTACCCAGGAGAATCCTCAGTCTTGTTGTGATGAGAAGGAAGTGGACCTGTTCCCTCCTAGGAGAGTGAGAGAATCAGAAAGAGTCCCAGGACAGTGGTTCTCTAGCAGGAGTGAGCATGGGACTCACCTGGAGGGCTGGTGCAGCCCCAGACCAGGACTCCACCTTGCAATTCAGATTCATCAGGTGTGGTGTGGAGCCTGAGACTTCTCATGTCTCACCAGTTCTCAGGTGATGCTGAAGCTGCTAGTCTCAGCGCCCCCTTGAGAACTGCGTGTGTGTGCTGGTAACTGTATCAGAAGCTGACAGCCCTGAGCAGGAGTAGTCTCTTCCTTGCTGCCCCATCTCCAAACACCAGGAGTGGGAAAGGTAATGCAATGCAGAAATTTTATTCATTACACTTGTTAGGGGGCCTGGATGTTTAGGTAAAATACTTTGATAAATACTTGGAATGGAGGGTGACCCCCAAAGTGTGTTTCTGCTACCAAAAGTGGGTACTAAATGGCTTACCTACAACCAGTAGACTTGCTTTTGTCCAAGAGGAAGGGGGAAGGAAGGCGACTGGGGAGCTAGACAGATAACAAAAGGCTGTGCACTTCAGCCTGGCTTGTCCATGGTGCTCACACCATCAGAAAAGTTGATATACCAGTGAAACGCTTGGGTGAGAGGCCTCTTCGTGGGCATGGGTGAAGACCTGAGTTTTTCATCTGGTTTGAAACAGAGACAGGAGACACAGGGCTCAGAGGTGGAGGGAATCCTGAAATTATCAGCCCCAGGAACTCTGGGCAATCCTGACCCAGGCTTTGGGTTCCCTGAGTATGGAAATGAAAGTTTAAGCTGAGCACACACAGACCACTGGCCTGTGGGTGGAGCAGAGTTCCACGCAGGGCCCCCAGCCGGGCTGCCACACAGGGCGGCCCCGGAGTGAGGAGCAAGGTCTGGGAGGGGTGAGCAGGGGAAGCAGGAGCCCAGCCGGGTGCGCAGCCCCAGTAACCCAGGGCCTGGAGGTGCCTACTTGCTGCCTGTCACCAAGTGAGGGCTGAGCAGAGGGAAGCAGGAACCACAGGCTGCAGCATCAGGGCCCGGCCTCAGAGAGGGACAGGCAGACTGGGCCACAGGAGGAGAAGCCCCAGGCACCTCTGCCTGAGCTGCACCCTGGGATCCTGGTTCCTGTGATCCTCTTCCCAGCCAGTGTTCTTTCCGTTTTCTGCCCTCAGGCTGGTGCCCCTAAGTCAGAGAGTGAAGACTGCAACTGAACCGACCCGGAAGGCCAGCTCCAGGGAAGCGCAGGAGGGGGGTTCCAGGAGGAGCTGTACCCAGGAGAGGAGGCTGCTGGGCCTGCATCCGAGGGCTGCAGAGCCATTCCTTTCCTCTTGCCTCAGGCTGAGCTTTTGGCCTCCCAAGGTCCAGGTTGGACCCAAAAGCTGCCAATTATCTGAAGAGAACTTCCCTTACTCCACTGCAATCGCAGCATCTGTGTCTGACATTGGTCAGCAGCTGTTCACCCTCACGGCAGAGTCCTGGTTCTTCCTGAGGGTGACTGAGGACTGTGAGCTAAGGGTCCCACATTATCTACCATCTTCACCTGCATGTGCATAAGAGAACATTTTAATAGTAGGAAGGAGGGGAGGGGGAAAGTGGGGGGGAATCAGCACCTGAAGGGAGGGGCAGCACCTGAAGAATGGGAGCACACGGGGCGGGGCTTGCCGTCATCTAACACACCTGCTTCCAGGGTTATAGCCCCAGAAGGGGAGCAAACCCCTTACTAGGTCCTTGCTCCCTGCTCTAGACTTCGTAGATTCCAAAGACTTTCACTGATGATTACAAATCAGTGTAATCGCTGATGGCTTTCACGGTGGCTTTCTATTTGCTTTAATGATAGAGGGGAGCAGTGTCTACCCAGAACCCAAGGGAAGAGCTATAAATCATCATTCACGACTACATTTTCAGGAAGAAGGCGCCAGGCAAGGTTGGCTTCTCTGAGCAGAGATGACAGAGGCTTGGCCAAACACACTAGGGCTTCAGATCACAAATCTGTAGGCAGAGGGATTAGGCAAGGAGCTGGGAGCAGGGCAGGTGCTGGAATGGAACTGAGGGTTTTCCCTAGCACAGCCAGCTGGGGTGGCTGGGGCAGATGGGGCTAAGTGCTCCACAAGACAGCCTGGAATCAGGAGCCAGGGAGAGCATGCGGGTTTCCAGGGAAGTCTAAGAAGGGTGATGCAAATGTTGAACTTATCTGGTGTAATGTCTGATGAGGTCACCAGTGGAAGAGCTGTGTGACAAGGACTAACAAGGATGTCTATGGCAGAAACATAATAAATAGCAAAGGAAGCTAGCAAACACTGAGGTCCAGGTCACATCAACCTGGGTTCAAATCCTAGGTCTGCCATTCACCTACCTTGTAACCTTGGGCAAATCGCTTAAGCACTCTTAAGATGACTGTTTGGTCATCTTTAAGAGGAAAAAATAATAGTACCTACTAATAAGGTGATTGGGAGAGTGACGTAAAATAAAAATCATGTACAGTGCTTAGCATCTCACCTGAGACATGAGAGTAAATTTGTCACTATTATTGATAAGCAATAATGTCTATATTATTAAGTGAATAAATAAAACACATGTATGGCATATTCTCATTTATGTGAAAAAATTTTTTATTATTTTTTTCTGTGTATGTTTATAAACAAAGAAAAATCAGGAAGTTTCAAACTTTTTTTTCCTGAAGGCAGAATCTCACTCTGTTGTCTAGGCTAGAGTGCTGTGGTAGAAGCCTAGTTCACAGCAACCTCAAATTCCTGGATTTAAGTGATTCTCCTACTTCCGCCTCTTGAGTTAGCAGGGACTATATCCCGTTAGCATGTGCCATAACATCCAGCTAATTTTTCTATTTTTAGTAGAGACGGGTCTCGTTCTTGTTCACGCTGGTCTCAAACTCTCAAACTCAAGCAATTCACTTGCCTTGGCCTCCCAGAGTGCTAGGATTATAAGCATGAGCTGTTGTACTCAGCCCAGGAAGGATCAAACTTAATAGTGGTTAATTCCAGGAAGTGGTATTGGGGAAGTGGATGAAAGGAGATTCCTCTATTTCACTATCAAGCATTTGCCATATGATATTTTTGAGGGGTGAGGGTGAAGAGTGTCAGGGATGTGGGGGTGGAGAGCCATCCTTTGTGTCTTAAGGGGCTGTGACATGCCTACC
Source organism: Perodicticus potto (assembly GCA_963574655.1). Taxonomy (NCBI): domain Eukaryota; kingdom Metazoa; phylum Chordata; class Mammalia; order Primates; family Lorisidae; genus Perodicticus; species Perodicticus potto. The sequence goes on from CAUYRH010070376.1 coordinate 9,181, forward strand.
AGGCTTTGCTAAGGTGTCTGTATGTATTTATTGGTCCAACACTCATTGAGCTTTCTGAGTGACACTGTTTACAAGGCACCGGCCAGCTGACCAGCTTTCTTTTCTTTTCTTTTTTTTTTTAATTATTAAATCACAGCTACATACATTAGTGTAATCAAGGGGTACAATGTGCTGGTTTCATATACAATCTGAAATGTTTTCAACAAACTGTTTAACATAGCCTTCATGGCATTTTCTTTCTGTTTTTTTTTTCCAGTAGTAAGACAGAATTTATTTACAGAAAAGAATACAGAAAACACTAAAGCTCCTGGTAGAGAGAGAGAACTCAAGTGAGGAGAGAAAAGCTCTCTTCGTTTCTCTCCCGGTCTTTCCCCGACTCCCCCTTTAGGGTTTTAGTCTCAGGGTATATATAGGTGTATGGGTTCCTTGGCCAGGAAACAAATGGACACAGTCCCTTCTGCCGGGGGCAAGGTGAATGAATGTATCAATGAATGGACACAGTCCATTCATGGAATTGAGGCCTAGGAAATTCACATGAAATTGACCTCGGCATAGGAAATGGGGGTTCCACATTTAGTCCTAAGTGTAAGGTGAAGGAGACATCAAGGCACAGGTGTCTCCTTGGCAGTTGTCTGGCCTTTTTGGCTATTGGAGTCTCTGGTGGGGATTGGAGGTCCCCCTCCTTGCCTGTCATCCAGCCCGCTGGTTCTTCAGCTGGCTGCCGCAGCACAGACACCACCAAGGAGGAGGCAGCAGGTCTGCCAGCTCCACTGAGCTGGCTAGGGTGCCAAATGTCCTGTGTCAATTCTCCCTCTCTGAGTAGAAACTCTAACTGCTGTTAGGGAAAAAGGGCGAAGACTTGATCTAACTGCTTCCTGCTGAATCGGGCGATGATAGAAGGGGCAGTTAGGGTTTCTACAGAGGGAGAGTGATACAGGGGTTCATGGACTGGAACCATCTTTATTGCGTGTGGCTTGATGACATTTCTGGAAAACATAAATCCAATCTCCGCCACTTTTGCCTTCCTCAGGGTGTCCAGAAGTCTCACGCTGTCTCCCTGTGTCCCCAAAGGGAAGTTTCTGGGCAGATCCCGCCTGCCAGAGATGCCTGAAGTCCTCTCTCCCCAGTCTCACTCTGCCCAGTTGCAAGGAAGCTGTTACTCGGTCGCCATCTTGCCGAAACCTCCAGTTTTCTTTTCTTGGTGGCCATCCTTTCCCCATAGCAGGGCTGTCTGACCAACTCTTCCCAAAGCCTATTCTGGCCCCTGAAGTCCACACCAATCTGGAACTGAACTGGGAAAATCTCAAGAGCTAGAGACTGGTTTTTGGTACTTAGCAATGGGTGGGGCTTGCTGTGATGACTAGAGAGTCCCAGTTCTGATTTCCAGGTGTTACAGAGGCCATTCTCTCCTTCTTCCTCTTAGTAATTGAGTACTCATAGTAGGGTGAATATCAAATATCAAGACCTAATCCGTGGGACCTGTAAATGTTATCTTATTTGGGAAAAAAAAGAGTTTTTGAAGATATGATCAGGTAAAGGGTCTTTTAATTTTATTTAATTTTATTTTTTTTATTAAGTCATTTGTACATAGATCATGAATACATTTATGCCATTATGGGATTCAATGTGTTGATTATTTGTACAAATTGGAGTGTTTACATCCTACTAATTAATATAGCCTTCACTTCATTTACTCAATTACAGTGTTAAGACATTTGTGTTCTACACCTGATAGATCCAACTTGTACTTGCAATATGCTCCATAGGTGTGGTCCTCCTATTAACCCTCCCTCTATTGACTCAGCCCCCTCCTTTCCCCTCCCCCTCCCCTTCTCTCCTTCATCCTAGGCTATAGTTGTGACTCATCTTTCATATGAAAGTATGAGTGATTATAAATTGGTTTCATAGTAGTACTGAGTACATTGGATATTTTTTTTCATTCCTGAGATACTTTACTAGAAGAATATTTCCCAGCTCAATCCATGTAAACATAAAAGAGGTAAAGTCTCCATTTTTTTTAATGCTGCATAGTATTCCATGGTATACATATACCATAATTTATTAATCCATTCATGGGTCAATTCTTGGGTTTCTTCCATGACTTGGCAATTATGAATTGAGCTGCAATGAACATCCTGGTGCAAATATCTTTGTTGCCAAATGATTTTTGGATATACACCTAGAAGAGGAATTGTAGGATTAATCAGTAGGTCTATGAAACTTGGAGTAAAGAAATAGCTGAAGATGTTAACAAATGGAAAAATATACCATGCTCATGGCTGAGAAGAATTAACATTGTTAAAATGTCTATACTACCAAGTAAAGGGTCTTCAGAGGGAAAGATTATCCTGGATATCTAGATGGGCCCTAAAAATGCAATGATATGTATCTTTATACAAGAGAGGTAGACAGAGATTACATAGTAAGAAAGCAAGAAGGCAAAAGAAAAAACAAAACAAAAAAAAAAAAAGAAGAAGAAGGCAATGTGACCATGGAGGCAGAAATTGGAGTGATGTGGCCACAAACCAAGGAATGCTGGCAGCAACCAGAAGATGAGAGAGGCAAGGAGGAGATTCTCCCCTCGAGTTTCTGGAGGCTGCAACAACCCTCACAAGACCTTGATTTTGGCCTAGTGGTACTGATTTTGGACTTCTGGCTTCTAGAATTGTAACAGAATACATTTCTATTGTTTTAAGTCACCAAGATTTTGGTGATTTGTTATGACAATTCCAGAAAACTGATACTACCTTCCTCCTTGAATTTTAGCTGGACACACAACCACATACATGGTTACTACACTTCCCAGCTTCCTTTATAACTAGGAAAAGCCACATGACTAGGTTTGCGCAATGATTAGAAGTGACGGGTGTAACTTTTGCTTCCTGAGTTTCAAAAGAAAGTGTCCATTTTAGGCTGCTATAAAAAAAGTACCATGCCACAAAGTGTGTGGCTCATAAACAAGAGTTCTGGAAGCTGGGAATTTTAATCAAGACACCATTGTGCCTGCTATGTTTACATATGGTGGAAGGGGTAAGGGGTCTTTCTGCAGCATCTTTATAAGGACACAAATTCCACTCGTGAGGGCTCCACCCCTAACGATCTAATCACCTCTTGAAGTCCCCCCTAATACAATCATCTTGGGGATTAGGATTGTAACATCTGAAACTGGGGGTGGGGGACGCAAATATTCAGACCATAGCATAAAGTTTCCTGTTCACTATGTTCTATTTCCCACAGGCTGGAACTCCAACGTGGTGCTGGCTGGCCACCTGTGATGGAGAGGAGGGGACAACTGGATTGACAATCTTTGACACAAAGATGTAAGCTGTGTGCAGAAGGAGGTGGGGCCTCTGGGTCCCTGGAAAACCTCAGGGAGCTGAGAGTGTCCTTCCTGTTTTGCATGAGAGGGCAATGAAATTCTGTATTAGTTAAGTCATGTCTTATTGTGTCTCTTTGTTACAGCAGCTAGGTTATACCTTAGAAAAAACATCGTACTTTAGTCCTGTTCTGATGATCTAGATCTCTACCCACCTGTAAATCTTCCCTACAGCCTGTGCCTGAGTCCTGGATCCTGCTGCCCTAAACTATCTTCCTGGGTTTCTGAATATCACCATCTTCAGGATTATCGGTTGGCACACTTTGCCTGTTGGGACACCACTATTGCTCTGTATGGAGCTGCCCAATGCTGACTGCTGGCATGGGCAAAGTTAGTCTGTCACCATACCCACCAGATGCCCTGCTCCATCTTCACTGCCCCCTTAGCTGGCTTTGTCTCCCTAGAGCAGTGATTTTCAACCAGCATGCCGTGAGAGGATCTTAGGTATGCCATGAATATTTTTAAAGACCATTAATTAAATTATTTTCAAAAGAAGTTCAAAGCACAGTAAGCATATTCGTTTTTTACTCTTTTTTTTAAATCATAAGTGTGCCATGGAAGTTTATCAATAAGTCCAAGTGTGCTGTGAGATAGAAAAGGTTGAAAAACACTGCCCTAGAGCCTCTGCACTCTGGGTGGAATACATGCATCAAGGCCCTGGCTCCTTCTTGTCCATCCAGTCCTGAGCAATTAACTAGGCCCTACTTGGCTAGGTCCTGAGTTACGTGGGGAAAGGGTTGCCTGGCTCTTCACAGAAAACAACCATATAAGTACAAAGTCTCCCCAGCACCTTCCTGGCCAATTTCAAAGCTGACTAGAGTTTCTTTTTCTTTCTTTTCTTTTATTAAGTTTATATATATAGATCATGAATACATTTATGCCTTTGTGGGATTCAATGTGTTGATTATTTGTACAAATTTGAGTGCTTACATGCTACCAATTAACATAGCTTTCACCTCATTTATTTAATCACAGTGTTAAGACATTTGTGTTCTATTCTTGATAGATTTGACTTGTACCCTTGCAATATGCTCCATAGGTGTGGTCCTACCATTAACCCTCCTTCTATTGAACTACTCAACTCCCTTCCCATGCCACTTCTCTTCCCTCCTTCACCCTAGGCTATAGTTGTGATTCATCTTTCATATGAAAGTGTGAGTGATTATAAATTGGTTTCATAGTAGTACTGAGTACATTGGATATTTTTTTTCCATTCCTGAGATACTTTACCTGCTCCATCCATGTAAACATAAAAGAAGTAAAGTGTCCATCTTTTTTTGAATGCTGCATAGTATTCCATGGTATACGTATACCATAATTTATTAATCCATTCATGGGTTGATGGCACTTGGGCTTCTTCCATGATGTGGCAATTATGGGGATCTAAATGTAGACCTGCCATTTGATCCTGCAATTCCTCTACTAGGTGTATATCCAAAAGACCAAAAATCACTTGGCAACAAAGATATTTACAGCAGATTGTTCACTGCAGCTGACTAGAGTTTCTGTTTGTGGTGTCAAACTGGCCAATGGCAACGCAGGGCTTTGGTAATGGAGATACATTTCATTGTTTGATGGCTTACACTTACGTTTGTTTGTTTTCCTTTTCACAACTTTTTGGCTGACATCAGATACTGATGTTTCCCTGAGGATGTGTCCTCCTTTAGGAACACAATTTTCAAATTTGGAATGTGCACAAGTATACCATAGGTAATATGTCACCTGGGGTCATGGTGAGAAACGCTTTTGATTAACACTGAGGTGTGGAAGGAAACTCATCCCATGTCCTGGATTAGGCAGCTACTGTTTATTTATGCAAAACAATAAGACAAAGTCATTGAAGTTCCCATTCTTGGTAATTGTCTCAGAAATTGCATTCTTTGGCCTCACAATTAGTTTTATACAAAGCAATAAGATATTTGGGTTAATAACCCTGGATTTTTATGACTCAATCAATATTTTGGTGGCTGCAGGCTGCATTGCTACTGTAAATTTTGAGTACAGTGCTTGTAGGACGTATAAATATTTAGCTAGCCACTGAAGCGTCAGTTAATGAAATCATTTCTTCAGTTTTTTAATTTAGAAAATACCATTGGCAATGTACTGGTACGAGCGTTTCTTTTAGCTGCTCTGATAGAACCAAATTGCTGTTGTACTGTATGGTTTATTACTCTGTCACTTTGCAAATCCACTCTGCAAGTATCTCTTTTGATTAATCTCCTCCAAATAGATTTTGAATAACCTAGTCACTTGCCTCAGATGCAGATGGTTGTGTCCTGATTTTAACTTTACAACTGTGCTCCTCTGTTTTGCGATTTGCGGTGGTGTGTGCGCATATTTGTCGTGCAGATGTGGTGTGTGTGTGGAGATTTCACAAATGTAGGGGGAGCCACAACCAGAACTGATTACAAAGCTTTTCCTTTCAGAATGTGATGACTTTGAAAAAGAAAAACCTACACAATCAGAATTGAAAGTGATAGCTATCAAATACTAAAATGGCCCCCTTTTTTTTTTTTTCTGAGACAGAGCCTCAAGCTGTCACCCTGGACACAGTGCCATGGCATCACAGCTCACAGCAACCCCCAACTCCTGGGCTCAAGCGAGTCTCTTGCCTCCGCCTCCCAAGTAGCTGGGACTAGAGGCGCCCGCCACAACGCCCGGCCATTTTTTGGTTGCAGCCGTCATTGTTGTTTTGCGGGCCCAGGCTGGATTCGAACCCACCAGCTCAGGTGTACATGGCTGGCGCCTTAGCCTGTTGAGCCACAAGTGCTGAGCCTAAAATGGCCATGTTAAATAAAGCTTTCTTTCTTTCTTTCTTTCTTTTTTTTGAGACAGTCTCACTATGCTGCCCTCAGTAGAGTGCGGTGGTATCATAGCTCACAGCAACCTCAAACTCTTGGCCTCAAGTGATTCTCTTGCCTCAACCTCCCAAGTAGCTGGGACTACAGGCACCCACCACAAAACCTGGCTATTTTTTAGAGCTGAAGTCTCGCTCTGGCTCAGGCTGGTCTCCAACCTGTGAGCTCAGGCAATCCACTCTCCTTGGCCTCCCAGAGTGCTAGGATTACAAGCGTGAGCCACCGCCCAGCCCGGAAATGTAGCGTTTATTCCATACCTCTCTTAGTTGGTGCAATGCCTTATATATCCACCTCCCTCCCTCCCTATCTGTCTACCTGAGATGAAGCCAGAGTCAAGACTAGTCCTGCAAAGAGCTCACTGCCCCTTCTCTAGTGAGACTTTCACTACCTTTAAAATAGGGATTTTAGGATAAGAAAACAACAGCTCCTTGATATTGTAAATATCACTGTGCCTTTGTTACTCTAAGATAAAAAATAGGAAGAAAAAAAGCCTTCCAATCAAGAAAGAAATAACACAAGTGCCTCTGTGGCAGTAACGTCCCCACTGAGGCACAGCAAGCTCACACTGAGCATTTTGACAGGAAAACATGCAGATATTTACCTTGGCAGTAGCCAGATTTCACAGTTATTACTTCCCAGGTCTAAGCTGTATAGTCATACATCTTCCAAAAGAATATGCAGGCAGCGATAGAAACCCCTGACTTTAATCAAATCATACCTGGTTCTTTAGCCAGGCTAATCCAGCAGTGCAGGTGTACAAATAACAGGGACGTGATCTCAATAAGCTTTATAGCACATCTTGGCTTTCCTAGTTGAGGTAGAAAAGAGTTGATACCATCAAGATCATACAGCTCTTCAATTTCCCTGTGAGTGGTTAACTGATCCACAGAGGATAACAAAAAACCTGCAAATGACCTAAAACCATCATATTGATTGTCAGATTGTCCTTTCTTCTTCTTCTTTTTTTTTTTTTTTTTTTTTTTGCAGTTTTTGGCCGGGGCCGGGTTTGAACCTGCCACCTCAGGTATATGGGGCCAGCACCCGATTTCTTTGAGCCACAGGCGCCACCCATGTCCTTTCTTCTTTGATAATATTTTACCCAGTTGACTAACAAGTCAATTCATTACCTATTTTTTCTTTGTTTCACTTTCCTTTATCATTTGGAACATTTCCTGTTATTAAAATTAATCAACAAATATTAACTGGAATATTTAATTAACATTTGTATGCAATGTAAGAAAGACAAACTCTAAGAAGGCTTTGCCCTCACTGAGTTTAGTTTACAACCCAATTGGCTTTATTTATAGTTTTTATTTATTTATATTTTTAACCCAAATGGTGGCATGAAATATAAGTTCTGATGGATCTTGTTTTTTTGTTTTTTACTTAGTAATGTATATAGGAGATGGTTCTATTTTAGTATAGGAATATGGACTACATAGGAAGGAATATGGTATATTCCCATGATAGGAATATGGGATAGCCTATATATAGGACTATGGAAAATTTTATATATAGGAATATGGAATTCAAAAGAATAGAACTTCCTCAGTTTTTTTTAAATAGCCACAAAATATCTCATTGCATGAAAACAACATAATTTACTTAACCAGTTCCTATGTAATGCACATGGAAATCTTTTGCTGTAACAAATAATGCTGCAATAAGTAACTTTGTATTTTCACTCACATCTCCTACCTGGGCAAATATATACAGAAAATAAAATACCTAAAAGTTGAACTGCAGTGTTGAATTGCAGAAAGCATGTTCTCTTGTGATTTAGTACTTACTACAATCAAATAACTAATGCCAAACTGTCCTCCATGAAGGAAGACAATTTACATACTCCATAAACACTCATGTATTTGGCACCTGCCCATTGAGTCCTCTCATCAAAGAGGCAGTTACCAAATTTTGTGAATTTTACCAGTCACAAAAGATTTTTAAAATGCCACTTCGTATTTTAAATTTTTCATTTCTTTTATTATGAATGAGGCTGGGCACTTTTCACACATGGAGCAGCTATTTGGGTCTACTTCTGGATTCTCCATTCTATTTCATTGATCCGGGTGCTGTCTTCTTCAGAATTGAGAAGGGTGATTCTTAATTTAAAAAGAAGATAGAGGGCACAACTCAGCTTAGCTCAGCTCTACCACTCACTGTCCAATCTCCAATGAGTCTCTTAATCTCTTTGATTTGAGCTTCTCTGCCTATAAAGCAATAGTGTTAGATCCCAGGGGTTCATTTGCTTAGATATGTCTGCTGAGTGTTAAGCTCATCCACTGAGTGGATGCCAGTGATGAGCAGAGGAAGCAAAGCAGCCCTGGCCCTGCTCTCATGGAGCTCACAGTCAGCCTGGGAGGGGCCGGTACCATTCGAACCTTGACTTCCTGCACTCAGAGTGTCCAGCAAAAGTAGTTTAGGAGGCTTAGGAGGAAGAAGGAGAGAGGGGGCTGGGAAGGCTTCCCAAGGAAGTGAAGGAAGTAACACAGAGATTGAGATCTGATGGGAAAGGAGTTAGCCAGGTGAAGCCAGAGGTGGAGGACAGGAAGGGGTTTCCAGATTAACTTTTTGGCACGTGAAGACTTGGCATGAGCAAAGAACTCTCTCGACTGTGGTTGGGTATAGACAGGATAGCGACAAGTAAGAAATGAGAGAGGCTAACAAAGTAGGTGAATCCGTGGGCAGCCTTGGCTAGACAACTATGGTCTATATTCCAAGTGTTTGTTTTGCTGGGGACCTTTAGGAAGTAAAGTCTGAGTTAAAGACCAAAGCGGTGACACTTTCTTGGGAAGTGAAAGCCCCGGGACAGTGAGAGTGAAGAGAAGAGAGGAGAGGCAAGGGAAGACGTGGAGCAGGTGATGCTTTGTGTTACCCTCTGGTTACTGTGTCGCAGCGCTGCGCTGCCGGGAAACACAGCAAGGTAGCTACCAGGTGTGTTTGTTCAGCTCACAGGACTTCTCCAGAAAGTTTGCAAGGAAAACCGTATCTCAAAGCAATTCTGAGCAGGGAGAAAGGAAGAAGTGATTCATCTGCCTGGCATTCTCTCATCTCACATTGCCCATTGTTCATGTTTCACTCAAAAAAAGTCAATTCCCGTGTGCTTCCAGGATGCATCACCCAGTCCCTCAGGGGTCATGCCTGGGGTGTGGGATTTCATCCAAACCCAGACATGGAATTGCAGGCGCACCGTCAGCCGGGAGAGGGAAGGGAAAGGCGCACAAGGTTTGTGTCCGACCTGCCGGAGAGGACTGGGAATGGATGCAGGCAGATGAGCTGGGAGAGGGCTCTCTTGGTGCAGAAGAGAGAGGATGGTGCTCAGGGTTGGGGGTAGATGTGGAGATGGACAGAGTGACTGACTGGATATGAGGCATTCTAGGAGATGAAATTGCCAGGGCGGAGGATAGGTTGAATTTGAGGTATAGGGAAAGGTATCAAGGACATCCGGGCTTCTGACCTGAGCCAACCCAGCAGATGATGGCGTGATTTGCTGAGATAGAAATCTGAGGCAAAGAACCAACTTTGGGAGGAAAGAGCCTGACTTGGGGTCTGGACTTGTGCCTATGAAAAGCTCAAAGAGAGATTTTGAATAGACATCTGAATACCGGAGTCTGACTACTGGAGCAGGGGATGTGGGTGGTGGGGAGAGTGAGAAAAGGAAGCTTAAGTAACCCAAACATTTAATAGCACTGTAGAGAAACATGAATCTGCAAAAGAGAAAAAAAGAAAGAGGAGGCAAGGAGGAAGGAGAAAAATGAGAAGGGTTCGGGTCTCTGAAGCCCAGAGACAAGGGTCTCAGTAGGGAGTGGTCATAGAGAGACCAGAAGGGGTGAGGACTGAATTCTTTCTAACAACGTGGTGGTCATTAGTTATTTCAGCCAGAGTAGTGGGGCCAACCAGTGAGGGGAGCTGATGAAAAGGAAGAGGAGCATAGTCAACCCATACGAGGAGAAGTTTTACCCAAAAAGGGCTATAGGTTGAAAGAGGTGCTTTTATTTTGTCTTTGGGGAGATAAGCATGTGTAAACCTAAATGGGAAGGAGTCAGGGGTTGAGAAGTGTTGGGTATATAGGGGAGAGGAGACACTTTGTAGAGTGAGGCTCCAGAGAGGGCAGGAGGGGCTGGGATCCAGAATGAAGGTGCAGGGCCTGAGCTCAGGGCAGGATGGGAGAGAGGAAGTGGGGATGGTGCCAGGGAGGGTGGGACTGCAGCAGGAAGGTGGGGGTCTGGTTCAATAGCATCACGTTTTAAAAAATAGAAGGCAGGTCACATGCAGAAATGTGAGGTGGGGGCACAGGTTAAAGAGAGTGGAAAGGATTTGAAATAGAAAAAACTCACATCTTCATATCTTGAGAGCAGTCCACGGGCAATTTAGAGGAGAGAGAGAAGAGGAGAAATGCAGGGGGATTTTCATCTTCCATCCCCCCAGGTCCTGCTTCCCCGGCTTACCCTTTAGCTAACCTTGGCTCTGATCTTCCAGCTCACAGACAAGAAGCAAATGAGGTGGGTCTAATACAACCACCACAGATTTTGGTTTCCAGATAACTAAGAGGGTGTCATTTTTATGAGTCACAAATATTAGCTTAACACAAGAACCAATCCCTTTTTGAAATATCTTTTATTGTGGCATAACGAGGGTGCTTCCAAATGCAAATGCTGGAAAATAAAATATTGTGAGCATCCACTAAGATTTTAACACAGAAGTATGTCAAAAGTCTTTTGTTTCTTAGGCCTTTCTTTTCGGCTAGAACAGGACCTAACTGTTTAACTTGTGGTTAAGGATTATTTGTGCGGGGCACCTCAGTAGGTGAAATGTAGTGGATTTGGCATTTTGCCCGTGGAACACTGGGCAGGAGCTCCAGTTACAAATTGCAGCTGTATAAAATAACAGGAAATGTGGGGCTTTGAAAGATTCCACTGGAAAGATTAATTATTTGGAAAAGAGTTATGCATCAGCTTCGTGTGTTTTTAGAGAAAAGGTGGCCCACGCCATTTTTAATAGTGCAAAAGAAAATTCTGCTACCAGCTAAGGAGAGAAAGGGAGGAACTGTTGTTCCATCTTTTTCTGGAAGGCCTCACATTTAGTTTTCAAATCATCTTTATTCTCTTTGTTAGAAGACAAGGGGTTAGAAATGAAAGCCAGATGGAATCCCGGAAAGATTTGAGGCTTATAAAAGAAAAGATCTGGATTTCCTAATTCTCAGAGATGACCTCCCTGGGTTTTCTTACTTTCTTTTTTTTTTTCTCCCCCTAACTCTTCTCCCTCCTCTCCCCCATCCTGTCCCTCCACATTTAACGATTTCCTACACATCAATTCACTATGGACCTTCATTTTCCTGTAGGCCCAAGAATATTATTCAAATAACTGTAGGCCTGCGAATGTTATTCAAAACTTCTGGCTGGACATTGGCTCTGAATTTAGCATCTCTGTAATGTCCAAAAGGATAAACCAACATTTATTGCACAGTTGGGACAACCCAAAATGATCAGACAAGCTGCCACTCAGGCTTGAGCAGTTTTCTGAGAGCAGGGTGTTTCTACAGGTTTGAAGTGAAATAATTCTATCTCCCCAGTGCACTCTGATTGTGAACTGCTAACAAACTGTAGGGGAGCTGGTACTTTATGAGGGGAAAAAAAGCATTTTCTTCAGACATCCATCTATAAATGTATATAAAGAACGGGCATATGTCTTCCTATAGATTCATCACTTTATTTCAACTTGAACATCATTCATCTGAAGCCTGCCTTGAAGAGATTTATTTGGCATGAAGGTTTACTTGAGCAATGGAGAGAGGAAATTTTCTCTCTTCATTTCTCTCATAGATGATTCTGACCAATAAATGTGATAAATATTTATTCTCTGACATGACTGGGAAATGGATGTTTAGATTAATCAATTATTTGGGTTGATAGAGAGTAAGGCCAGGCATGGTGGCTCACACCTATAATCTCAGCACTTTGGGAGGCAGAGGCAAGAGGATCACTTGAGATCAGGAGTTTGAGACCAGCCTGGGCAACGTCTCTACAAAAAATTAAAAAATCATCCAGGTTTGGTGGCATGCATCTGTAGTCCCAGCTACTTGGCAGGCTAAGGGAGGAGGATCACTAAAGCCCAGGAGTTTGAGGTTGCTGTGAGCTCTGATGCCTCTATACTCTAGCCTAGTCCACAAAGCGAGACCCTGTCTCGAAAAGAAAAGAAAAAAGACTTTATGTGCGGAAATATACTTCATGCACAGTTTTGGCTGCTAGGCACCTCAGCCTGAAATGACCAGGACTTTAGGACCTCACATTCTTTCAATGCCTAGGATCTCAGGCCATCCTAGGAACAACAGACACGTTCATGGAAAGTAGGTAAGAAAAGGCCAGCAAAGCTTAGCTTTTACTGTAAGTTTCAAACTGTAGTTTTAAGTGTGGTTTTGGAGAGATCATGACAGAGGGCATGATTTTCTTTATTCCTGTGGTCTAACAATGCAGAGACCATGCTGTCTTGGACACCAAGGGCGAGGATGAGCTTGAACCTCACCTATTGTGTCCATCGCCTCCGTTTTCCTCACCCTTCCCATCATCTTCTGCTCACCTTGTGCTGGTGCCTATGGTCCTCACTCCTCTTCAATTGCAAACTCTTAGTAGCCTTTGTGCTAAGGGCTAAGGATGAGAAGAAACACAGCCCCTTGCTTCAGGGGACCTTCCTTTTAGCTGGAGAGACACAAAGCACGTGCCAACTTGAAGAGCCAGGTACTTAGAGCAGAGTGTGCGGCCAGGGGCAGGTTTGCCTGGGCTGCGACTAGAAGAAAAGAACCTAGAGAGGGAGAGGCCAGAAGCAGCTGGTAGAGTCCCTACCTTGACTCAGTGAGCCCAGCCAGGGGCTGAAATCTGGAAATGGTTTTCTCATACCTGCCATGTTGGGTCCCTACCTCTGGGTCATATCAAAAGGGCCAACTCACTCAGCAGTTAACCAGGAGTCTCTTACTAGCCCACGTACAACCAAACCCTCACTCTCATTCGGTTTTTTAAAGTTTATTCTCCCTCTACTGGGCTTGGAAATACTGTATTTTTCACCTTTTTTCTGTCCTATTCTTGTGTTCCTCCTCTAGCCTCTCTGGTTCCTCTGGGATGGGCTGTGGGGAGCAAAGATGGGTGAAGGGCAAAAACTGCCTACCTGACAGGGGCCATTGTGAAGAGTCACTGTGAAGTGGCCCAGGTGACCCTCCTTAGAAACCTAGGAGGCAGGCATGGGAAGGCACTAATTATTCCTTAGCAAGGGCTGAACCCCTATGGCCCACCACTTAAACCCCACCTTGGCTACTGCTTTTGTTGAAAGGGTGATATGCCTCCCTTATTCCCCTACCCCTGTGGTCATCTGCCCTGGCAAGCATGTCTCCCACCTTTAAAAGAAATTCAAAAACAACTCAAGCTAACTCTTTTTCCACATGTCTATTGTGGACCCATTCTGCTGAGAGATCCTCCCAGGTCCTCAGTGGGTCACAGGCTTCTTCCTCTGTGGTACTCCCCTCAGGTGGCCACCAGGAGCAGGGGCAGCTGGCACCTGCAGGAACCCCATGCAGGCTGTCTGGGTCCACCTGCTAAGCTATTAGGCTTGAGGGGAAGGGAAATGCCCAATACTCCAGGACAACCCTCTCCCTAGTATTTTCACTGCCAACGCGTAGAATGAAATGCTTGAAGGTGAGTGAGTGTTGGAGATGGAATTTTATTTTGTTTTTGTTTTTACTTAACAGGTCCAGCCCAGAAAGGCCAGCATCTTTCTGTCAAAAGAAGGTGTTCTTATCACTTATTTTATTGATTTAGAAGTCTCAGCTGTGCCTAACACAATAAGAAAAGTCCTATATTATTCTTAATCAAAGTAATAACTAAAAAGTTTTCTAGGGCTTTTCCAGTGCACCACAAGACATTGTGACCCGTGTGGACGGCACCTCCCGGAGCTGTGCATGCAGTTTGCGCGGCTGAGCTGGCAGCCTTGTGCTCTGTGGTTTTAAGAAAAACAGGCTCTTTCACATGTGCAGTAGTAAGCATCATAACCAGTATTGCTAGCATTTGTTTAGCATGTAGGATGTACCAGTATATTTTATAAAGCATAGAGCATACAATGTATTTAATCTTTACAACAAGATTACAGCCATTGTGAGATAAGGTTCTCTTCTGCTGCTTGCAAAGGAAGAAACTAAGGCTCAACTTCTATTCTCAGTGTCGAGCAGCTAGGATTTGAATCCAGTCCTGTCTGTCTTCCCAGGCCATGCTCCTTTTCCATTTTACTCTTGGATCCGAACACTTGTTTTACAGATGAGCAAATTCCAGCTCAAAGTAGTTATATGACTTGCTCTGAGATATGCAAGGTCTCCCACTTTATTGTATAGAAATTTTAGGGATTTCATGTATCTGCAAGAACCCATTCTTAAAGGGGGAATCTCAGGGCACACAAAAATACTGAATCCAGGCCAGGCATGGTGGCTCACACCTGTGATCTTAACATTCTAGGAGGCCAAGGCAGGTGGATTTCTTGAGTTCATAGGTTCGAGACCAGCCTGAGCAAGAACAAGACCCTGTCTCTACTAAAAATAGAAAAACTGAGGCAAGAGGATCGCTAGAGCCTGAGTTGGAGGTTGCTGTGAGCTCTGATTCTACCCAGGGCAACAGCTTGAGACTCTGTCTCAAAAAAAAAGTATTGAATCCATGCACCAAGAAGACAAATTCAAAATTCTTGAAGACACTCAAATTCTTTTTGACATCTGTACTAGTCAAGATTCATCAAAGAAAAAGAATCAATAGGATTATATACATATATAATATATACAAATAAAAAATACACCTTAAATATATATATATATATTTTCTATAAGCTGCACTGCACAACTCCTGGGGAGGGGGTGTGTGTGCACCATCCATATGGATCACAATTTCTAGTGGTGCCTGGAACAACTTTATAAAGCTTTTAGTTATTACTTTTATTAGGAATAATACAGGCGAGGTGCAGTGCCTCACTCCTGTAATCCTAGCACTCTGGGAGGCCAAGGCAGGAGGATCACTTGAGGTTAGAAGTTCAAGACCAGCTTGAGCAACAGCAAGAGCAAAACCCCTTCTCCACACAAAAGAAGAAAAATTAGCTGGGCATGGTGGTATGTACCTGTAATCCCAGAAACTTGGGAGGCTGAAGCAGGAGGATCACTTGCACCCAGGAGTAGGAGGTTGGAGCGAGCCGTGATGATGCCATGGCACTCTAGCTCAAGTGA
>CAUYRH010070377.1:0-11419 GCA_963574655.1 Perodicticus potto
GTCTCATTACAATGAAACCAAATCAGAAACCAATTGCACAAAAAGACGGGGAAAGGGGTGAGGGAGGGAAGGGGAGGGAGAGGGTGGGGGGAGAGATGATAAAGGGTGAGATCACACTTGTGGTGCATATGTGAAGGGTCAGGAGAAATCTTCTAAATATGGATCAAAATTGTTTTCACGTAGTAAATGAGAAAATATCATGAATGTTACATTAATCAGGTGGATAAAAATATCTCCGATTGTATGGGAAGCCCGCACACTGTACTCCAAGCTTGAGTCATTGTACACAGTTATGACTCAATAAAAAATAATTAAAAAAAAAAAAAAAGAAACCAATTGCAAAAGTAAAATCTTCATATTTTGACCATTAGAAAACATACCTATAAATGATATACTGGTAAAAGAACAAATCTTGGTACAAATAAGATATTTGAAAGGGAGCAATAAAGAAAATACTATTATCAATTTGTGTAAAATGCAGCTATAGCAGTTTTTAAAAGGCATATTCTTGAACACATATGATACTATGTACAAATCAAATGAGAATAAAAAGTAATAAGATAAAAATCCAACTCAATGACTTAGAAAAACAGCAAAATAAATTAAAATAAAATATAAATAACAAAAGAATAAAGATGAATGCAGAAAGTAATAAAATAAAAAATAAAATTGATGAATACAACAAAGCTAACAAATGATTCTTTGAAACAACCTATGATGATCCTAGTCAAGAATAAAAGTGAGAATCCACAAATACATGGTGTTAGGAGTGAAAGGGGTACATAACTGTAGATGCTGCAGTTATTAAAAATATGGAAACTGATGTAATTAACAATTGTATACCAATATACTTAAATGAAATGGATAGATCTTACAAAAATACATCTGACTAAAACTGACACAAAAAGAAACAGAAACATTCTTGGTTTTGTAATCTCTATAGACATTGAATTAATAGCATTAAACAAAAATATTTTCGCACAAAATGTGTCTACTACCACAAGACTTTACCAGTGAGGTCTGCATTTTAAATGGTAACAATTCTAATCTTGTGCAAACTCTCCAGAACATAGAAAAAGAAGAGAACATTGCCCCAACCTGCTTAATGAGGCTTGTGTAATTTCAGGACTAAAACTTAACTTGAACAAATATGGGAAAGCGAAATTAAAGAACAATCTTGCTACAAAGAGAGCTGAAAAAAATCATAATAAAACAGCACAACAAATGCAGCCGTGTATAAAAACATAGCGTAATGTGATGACATTTGATTTATTATAGAAATGTAAGGTTTATTAACAATAATTATTAACAATAATTAGCAGTCTGAATTTGTTATCTACACAAAACATTAAATGAACATCAATAAATGCAGAAACATTGCTAAATAATATTATTTATTCATGATTGCAAATGCACCTAAAAATTATGAATAGAGAGAAATTTTTTAATGTAATAAAAGGTACCTAAAAAATTGTATGTACTATCAAATGGATTCAAGAACATACTCTAAAAAACAGTATCTTTTAAATACTGTTGAATGGTAAAACATTGATTGCATTCCTACAGAGCTCATGGACAAAACAAAAATCCCGACTCTACCAGGGATTCCAATCAGTGCTGTTGGAAAAGAAGAAAAAACTAAGGCATAAAAATCAGGAATGATATGATTATGAATGGGGCCTAATAGATACTCTGCAAATTATTAGATTTAATAAGAAAATCTAGCAGATTTAAAGTAGCATCAAAAATATGAAGGAGCCAGGGATAAATCTAACAAAATCTGTGCCTCCCAAAGGTAAAATTGTAATACACATACTTTATTGAATTTCACACATAAATACGCTATGGTTTTAAATGGGAAGACAATCTTTTTAAGTCAAATCCCCTCACATATAGATTCAATACAATGTTACTCAACTAAAACATCCATAGTATTTCATTGTAGTTGTTTTTGTCCTTAAAAGACAGTTGTGTACCATTTAAGGACTTTTCAGTTAATGATGGACCAGGTGTACCACGGTGGTCCCATACGATTGCAACACCACATTTTTACTGTACCTTTCTATGTTTAGAGATGTTTCAATCCCCAAATATTTATCATTGTGTTGCAGTTGCCAACAGTATTCAGGGCAGTAACATGTTGTACAAGTTCATAGCCTAAAGCAAGAGGCCAGACCCTACACCTGGGAGTATAGGAGGTTACACCATCTAGGTTTGTACAAATACAGTCTATGATATTGGCACAACTACAACATCATCTAGAAATATGTTTTCTTTCTTTTTTTATTAAATCATAGCTGTGTACATTAATGAAATCATGGGGTACAATGTGCTGGTTTTATATACAACTTGAAATGTTTTCATCAAACTGGTTAACATAGCCTTCACGGCGTTTTCTTAGTTATTGTGTTCAGACATTCATATTCTACACCTAGTAAATTTCACATGTACCCTTGTGAGATGCACCGTAGGTGTGGTCCCACCAATTACCCTCCCTCCACCCATCCTCCCTCTCCCCTCCCCTCCCTCTCCCTTTCCCCCTTTTTCATGGGCTATAATTGGGTTATAGCAAAGTATCTCAAGAATGGAAGAAAAAGTATCCAATGTACTCAGTCTTACTAGCAATACGTTTTCAAAGCATAGCCAGATCTTTGAGCAATACATGATGTGTGACTATACACCATCAACAGGTATACAGTCAGAATAGTGGTTTAAAAGTTATTTGGATTAATTGTTTTCTTTTGATTATTACAAACTGATGGCTTCATGTGTTTCTGTTGACATAAAATTTTAGGTTTTAAAAGTTAATTTTATTTCTTTTTGAATTGTTTTATTTCTTGAATATGTGACATATTAACATGGTTCTAAAGTAAAAACAAAATGTTTAAAAAGGTGTATGTAGAGAATTTCCTTTTACCTGCAGCCACTTCTCATCTATCACCTGGGTAACTAATTTCAGTACTTTTGGTTTTATCTTTCTGTGTTTCCTTTTGCCATATTAAGTAGATGTGAAGTGAAAAGAAGCAAAAATTTAACACGGCAGGCCGAGGAAAGAAATTGTGGTGTGTGGGCTGCGTCTGTGGCTCAAGGAGTAAGGCACTGGCCCCAGCCCAAACTGCAAAAACAAAAAAGAAATTGTGATGTGCTCATATAGAAGAACATTATCATAGCATAAATAAAGAGACTGCAGCAAGGGGCAAGGACATAGGGGACTCTCAACAACATAATAACAAAGAAAGAAGCAAATCACAGAAAAAGACATAGAATGTGACTTCATTTATACTAATTCCATAAATCAGTAAGATGAAGCAATATTCACTTAAGGATACATAAAGCAATAAAATCTAGAGTAAGGCAGGGAAAGGTGGTCGTAGAAGTCAGGGTGATGATCGTCTGGGGGGGCAGGAAGGCGATCCAGTCCATCTGGGGTTAGGGTTAGGGGTAGACTACAACACTGTTTTGTAACCGGGGTGGTGGTGACACGGGCATTTACTTTATTGTTTATTCTGTAAATATGCAGATATAGGTTTTAAATAAATTTTTATTACTGTATTTTATTAATACTGTACTGTATTATTACTATATTATTGTATCACGTTGTATACCTTTATTACTTAAGGTATACAACATAATACATATGGATGGTAAGTTGGTTGGTATAGGGAAGCAAATTAAAATATCCATCATCTCATACCTTTTTGTGTGTGTGTGGCAAATGCAGCTAAAATCTACCCTTTTAGCAGGGATCCCCAATATAGGATCATTCAAAAATTTGATTACCTGTTGTTCTCACGTTGTACGTAGTAGGTCTCCAGAATCGTTCACCGTCCGTATCTGCCACTTCGCATCCTCTGATCAATATCTCTTCATTTCCTTCCTCACCCGCCCACCCCCGGTAACCACCGGTTTATTCTTTACCTCTATACATTTGCCATTTTTCAAAAAATATAACCCTATGCAGGACATAGTTTTCAAGTTGAAGAAGAATTGTAGCCCAAATATTTTGACTCAAATAACATTGTGATTCAAAATATAGACAGGTTGTTTCTTATTAAAAATTAAACTCCAAAGGTGAGCATTTTCATAGTCTCTTCAGCTATGATGACTGCCATAAGTTACAATGCATTTATTGACTCTTAACTCCCTGGTTCAGTGTGAAACTTATATTTACCAATATTAAAGTGGCAAGAAAGGAAATAAAAAGCTTATTTATGTCTCCTTGTTGTCCACTGGGTAGATAATGAGGCACAGGTTCTCATCAGCCGCGGGATAAAGGGAATAATCAGAACGTTGGGTAAGGTCACAAATCTTTCACAATGACAGTCAAAACCTGACTAATCTCATTATTTCCACCAATACGCTCAAGAAGGGGTGGAAAGATAAGAAGGGGAAAAATGTCTCCTCATTTGATTATTTCAATTTATGGGCCAATAAATTCATTTTAACAGAAATAAACCTAGAGATCTTCCGTAAAAAGAAAGCAGTTTATCATCTTGGTAGCACTGGGAGGTGCTTTGGCTTCTCAGGTCCTTATGTCTCCAGTGCCTCATATTCCAGATCTTTTATTCTCCGCAGGCCCTGGATAGGGTTGTGTACTTTAATGATTGGGTCAGAGGAAAGAGGGACCCTGAACACAGCATAGTGCAACGTAAAAGCTCATGCAATCATCTGGAGTAGATGACCCTTGCCCTTTGGGGGATTGATGGTTTATGGAATGAAAACAAAAAACGGTAGGCATTGAAGTCCAGCCCAACATCTTGTAAGGATCACTCCATGTCTAGATACTCAGCCTCCACTCAGCACTTTAGTGTGTGTTTGGGAAGGGGGCCGGGAGCATTCACTGCAAGGTCCCTACGGCTCCCACTGAACTCCCCCCAGGCAAGTCATGCAGTCTTTGTTCTGTATTAGATGTGGCCGCT
Source organism: Perodicticus potto (assembly GCA_963574655.1). Classification (NCBI taxonomy): domain Eukaryota; kingdom Metazoa; phylum Chordata; class Mammalia; order Primates; family Lorisidae; genus Perodicticus; species Perodicticus potto. Next base: position 4,920 of record CAUYRH010070377.1, read on the forward strand.
CTTACCACGGAGAAAGCCCAGATGACAGGACCCGCCACTTCATAAGCCAAGGCAATGGAGATGTTGACCCACTCCTTTAAAAAAATTCCTCCAATTTCATTCACCTGTGCGCTCCTCTGCTCTTACATTTTCAAAGTAACTTTGTGTCAGCTAATAATCTATTTTGACATTCACAGCAACCTTGACCTCCATAGGTTTTCATGCACATGGAAGAGGACTAGGGTGTCCTGAAGCCAGAAGACCTGGATAGGGGTCCCTGGAGCAAAGAACATACATAGCTGAGTGTGGCTCTCAAAATGACTTAACTAACTTTAGGCAAAGATCTGTATCAATAACCGAAGATTTGGTTCTAGCTATTCAAAGGCTCACATTTTGCAAATGTATCCCCTTCCTCTCAGTCTTCTTTCCTCCTTTCTTGTACTGACAAGCATAGCCAGAGCTGCTACAGTAGCAGATTTGTCTCCTCGTCTTGATGTAAAGGTCTTTTGACAAAGGCAACATTGGATCAAACTTCAGCAGAGGCCTCCTTGAGCCTAAAACCCAGCAAATGAGGCATTGTTTTTTATCCGTGGGATCAGGCTTCTCTTGGTTCTTCTGGCGCGCAGCACAGTGCCAGACTGATGCACTGATTCTTGCTCTTATTTGCTGTCTTTGGCCAGGTTACTTGGATCTCTGAACCTCAGTTTCCACATCTGCAATATAAAGAAGATAGTAACATACTGGAAGGATTCTCACCAGTTATTAAATAAAACGATGAGGGTAAGCACTTCTCCCATAATGGATCTTTGACAGATAGATATTTTTAGGGGCTGTTGCTTGTCTGCCTCAAACCTTTGGCGTAACTGTGCCATGGAAACAGCTTCTACTCAGTAGGTGGACCAGGTTGCTGGGCAATGGAGGCTCAGGAGACGGAGAACAAGCACAGTGTTTGCAGCTGGAGTATATAGGTTGCAGGGCCTTCATCCACAGGGGCTGGTGGTAGGGTGTGGGCATGGACTAAATTCCCAAAGACTTTCTTGAAGTCAAGAGAGGCCTAAGTGTTTCATATCAATTTTTTTCTTTTGGTCCTTAACCCAGGCAATCAACTGGCTCTTACTGGTATCAACAAGAATCTGCCAGATCCCTCTGTTTTTCCAGAGAATGTTCAGGCAGGGCACTGAGAAACTTCCATACATACATGGAAAGTGAAAGGTAATGAGTGATGGAGTCAGGGTCAGAATCCACGGCTGGGATGAACCAGTCAAGTTCTCTTTACCCTCTACCACAGCTGCTGTGAGTAAAAAAAAAAAAATGGACTGGGGTAGTTGGTCACTTTCTGTCTTTCCAATCATTAAAATAATAGAAGACCCAGGCTCGGCGCCTGTGGCTCAATGGGCTAAGGTGCCAGCCACGTACACCTGAGCTGGCGGGTTCGAATCCAGCCCGGGCCCGCCAAACAACAATGACGGCTGCAACCAAAAAATGTCCGGGCATTGTGGCGGGCGCCTGTGGTCTCAGCTACTTGGGAAGCAGAGGCAGGAGACTCGCTTGAGCCCAAGAATTGGAGGTTGCTATGAGCTGTGATGCCACAGCACTCTATCCAGGGTGACAGCTTGAGGCTCTGTCTCAAAAAAATAAAAATAAAAAAATAATAGAAGACCCAAGGAACAGAAAACCAAAACACCCATTGTCATTTCATGATCATGATCACCATTTCATGATCATTCTAGGGTTAGTAATGAACTATGCATGTACTTGTACATATGTAAGTGTGTGCACACACATACATGAGTACAAAATGAATGTATGTGTCTATATATCCATTTATGTCTGTATGCATGCGTGTATATGCTTATAAAATCCTATGGAGGCCCACGATTTTTGTCAATTCTATTCTTACTGATGTTGATTTCAACTCCATATGTCCTTGCCTTTTAAGGCAAATTCTTATAGTAGAGACAAAATACCTATTTTTTTTTACGTTTATTTCCTCTATTTCAAGATACACATATTCTTTTTTGTTGTTGTTGTTGCAGTTTGGCGGGGGCTGGATTTGAACCCACCGCCCTTGGTATATGGGGCTGGCACCCTACTCACTGAGCCACAGGTGCTGCCCCCAAAATACCTATGTTTTAAGTGAGCAAATAAGAGTATGTAGGAGAAATTATAAACTGATATATATTTTTATTCATTGTTAAGAATTATAATCTTATTGAAGAAAATGGGAGGAACCCCCAAAGAGAAAGGAATACAATGGGCATTTGGTGTCATTTCTTCCATGTTCCTTCCTTAAGATTTATTCTCTTTGCCAGTCTTATCTTTACAACTCTTCAATAAAGTATTATAAATCCATAAAATAACTCAACAAGCTACCTGACAGTATTAGCCATTACTTTCTCCCCCAGTGAAGTTTAAATTCCTTGAGGCAGGATCCATGTCTTATTCAACTTTCTATTTCTGATTTTTTTCTTCCCCCAAAGACCTAACACAGTGACTTTTCCCTAGCAAGTATTCAAAGAGTGTTGCTGAATCATAGTTTGCAAGGAAATTTTAGAAGACCTAAGAATCCCTGGGAATAAAGGTTTGAGTGTCAAATGAAAGATGAGTTTTAAATGGAAGACAGTGTGATAAAGTATCTACGCTGCTCTCAGGAGACCAGCCTGACTTAGATACACACTGGACATTGGGATTTCTATTTTCTCCAAGGTAAGACTGTTCCAATCTATTGGGTCCATTCACAACACAGGCAGATTACTGTCATTCAAATCAGGTTGGCCGACAGCAATGGACTTATTTGACAGGAACGTGCAAAGTAGATTTTTATTAACAAATGTCCCTGCTCAGTCTCCAGAGGAAGTGGCAGAGCTGCTCTCTCATGATAAAGAGGATTAACTAAATGAAGAACTGAAGCTAATCTCTTAAGTTTTCCCTGCTTATTCTGGAGTGCTCTTTTTGAAAATAAAATTGGAAGGTCCTGATTTCACTGGGGTTTTCTCTTTGCACTCTTATTCAAACTGCAAGGGGGAGTGGAGGATGCTGAAAATCAGTGAACAAATCTAACCTAATAATCTGAAGCTGTTAGGGGAGCAGAAAGATGTGAACATTTGCTGAGAATCAAGTCTGTGTCAAGCAGAGTGCTAGGAACTTAAGATAACAATAAACCAGGTAATAGATATCATGAAATAAATAATAAACCTTCCTTTAAAAACTAAAAATTCTCTATCAGAGGACCTATAGGAGAATAATTTTATTGAATTCAGTGCATACATGGGTCTCATTCTAATCCCCTGTGCCTAATACGTTCATCTAATTAGTAAAAGATGAATGAGGGTTACCAAAAAAGAAGGTGCAGTTTTCTCATTGCACTCAAATTCAAATTGGATGAAGTTGGTTGTGTGGAAGACAGACTATCTCACTTTTGTCTATAATTTTTAACTTTAAAATATTATGGTAATCGTAATACCAAAGTAACACGAATTTTTAATGGAATCTTGGACCTGTCATCTCATTAATTTCTCCTCTCAATGTTTAGATGTACAAAGCAGTGGTCTTTCAGCCTGTGTGTGAGTGTTTTCAGTGTTGGAGAATTTACTGCCCCCTACCCACTAATCATTTCCTAAATGCAGAAAGTTCTTATATTAAACTGCAGACTGTCTCCCTATACCTTCTACTCATTAATATTATTCTAAGAGTTACAGTTGCCCATTAAAGTTTGCATGAGTGGGGTCCTTTTTCCTACCTCTCCAGATCTACCTGTGTCCCAGGCTGACCCAGGAGCCTTTAGATACTGAACCTTAGCTAGATACAGATTTAAGATTGTCAGAGATAGATAAAATAGGCATTTCCTGAAAAGATAGCAGAGATATTCTTCACCCCCATAGAACGGTTGGGACAGAACATAACTGGTCGGTGTAATCTGGGGCATGGATATATCAATGTGAGAGGGGAATTAGAGAACAGAGGAGGAAATAAATGCCAAGGCAGAGAGGCTCTGGGAACCAGGATGAGGGCACAGAACTCAAACACAAAAAATATTTTGAGTTCCAATCTTGAGTGCTCTAGATTTTCTATAAGATCCTGAACCCCATAGCCCAGTTCAATCCTTATTCCTCTCCAGAATGCTAAGATGAGGCGACAGGGAAATGGACCACCCTTGGTGAGCTGGCTATGTGAAAAAAAAAAACCTTCCAAAAATAATGCTAATAACAATTATCATTTGTAATTAAATGCTAAAGCTTTCCCCCACATCATCTATGCTAATCCTTGTAGTCACCCTCTTGAGTTATCCTCATTTTGCAGATGAAGAAACTGAAGCTCAGACAGATAAATAACTTGTTGAAAGTAAAACAAATTAGTAAGAGAGCTAGGATTCAGGCAAGAGCTTTTTGACTACAGAACCCCTATTCCAAGGCCTCTCTTCTGGAGCTCTTGTGAGCAAGTGGCAGTGGATGCAGTGCTGTGTGTAAGTAGGTGCCTGTGTGTGCAGTACCTTCGGGCTACCCACCTGTGGACAGTAGAGAATCAACTATATGTCAAGCAGAGTGCTAGGAACTTAAGATAACAATAAACCAGGTAATAGATATCATGAAATAAATAATAAACCTTCCTTTAAAAACTAAAAATTCTCCATCAGAGGACCTATAAGAGAATAACTTTCTTGAATTCAGTGCATGCATGGGCCACATTCTAATCCCACGTGCCTAATATGTTCATCTAATTAATAAACAGATGAATGAGGGTTACCAAAAAAGAAGGTTAAATCACCACGTTTTATGAGCACCCAGTGGGATCCTGTGCTGGTGCAACTGGGAAAGTACAGTGACCATGACACAGCACTCTCTTCACACACACACACAGGACAAGGCGAACACATGAATCTACACAAGATGGCGCATGCCAACTATCACACATGAGTAGACAAATGGGGGAAAATGGAGAGATATAGGTTTTATATAACATAAAGGAGGAGAAGAGATGAGAGCTATTTTACTGCCCTTGACTTTCAAAGCAAAGCTTTGCAAAACCAAAAACCCACTATGTTCCTACGTGTAAAACAAGTCCAAATCTACCTACTACAATGACTAATGATAACAAAGCCAGAGGCAGGCTTTGGGAGCCATCTGTGAGGTCACACTGCTTGTACTTGTTTCTAGTGGGGTTTATAAGGTGGAGAGGGGCTTGTTGAACTTCAAAGTGCATGTGTGACCTCAGCTATTCTTTTACTGAAAGCCATGTTCTAGTCAAATAAACCTCAATTGCCAGCTTTCCTGTGCCCTCCAAACCATAACCCGTCTTCAACCTTCCTAGTCTTTCCGTTCAAGGTCAATTTGTTTAATTTGGAAGCCAAGGATAGTTGTGTTTTCTTTTGTTCGCAGAAAACTCTTAAAGCACTGATGAATTCTGATTGATCTATTTTGGCCATTTCATCCCAAGATTCTGATTTCTGCCTATCGTTTCCAAATGCCTTCATATTTTTGGGTAAGAAAACTAGAGGACTAGAGTGTTCCTAAAGATTGGTAATGTGATGCATGCTAACAGGAGACTCGTGGCATCTGTGAACCTCTGAGCTGATTTTCAAAGAAAATAAAAGACATAAAAACCGAGGTGCAAATAGTGTGAAGCTAGCGTGTAATGCAGTGACACAGGGTCTTGAAAAATGGCACCTCGTGCACACACAGGGATGGGAAAATGTCAGCTCTCAGGAAGCAAAGGTGGCCCTGGTTGCAACAATTACATTTTCTCTGCTCTTCTTTCTCTGCCCCTGCATAGACACAGGGACGTTAAAGGCTGTAGCTATTTAATACCCTTGTTGACAGGATAATACCCCACAGAGTATCTGTTCTCTTTTTCGTCAGGAGCAAATCTTGTAGCCAGATAAAAAATTTTCTGGTTTTTACCCACATCTATATAAAACAGAAACTAATATTTTGATGAAATAGGCCTGTGGCATTGTAATGAAATAGGAAAATGAGCCCCGTTTATCTGTTCTTCCTTCTCCTATATGTAGCTGTATCTGTGACTCTTTCACTACTGGCTCCGAGAGGGTAGGGAGCGGGTGCCCTGATTGGTAGTGTTTGCCGGTTTCCATGGTGTAAACAGTCCCATGATTGCTGATTTTAAGCTGCCAACCTGAAGTTGCTCAGCACGTGCACAGCTGGCTCTGGCCAGGCTGGCTCCAGCCCGGCACTGCCTACCTAGTCTACCAAACCACATAAATACGATTCTGCAAGTAAAACTTACCTAGTACTGGCTCGGCGCCTGTGGCTCAATGGGATAAGGCACCTGCCACGTACACCTGAGCTGGTGGGTTCGAATCCAGCCCGGGCCCGCCAAACAACAATGATGGCTGCAATCAAAAAATGGCCGGGTTTTGTGGCGGACGCCTGTAGTCCCAGCTACTTAGGAGGTGGAGGCAGGAGACTCGCTTGAGCCCAGGAATTGGAGGTTGCTGTGAGCTGTGATGCCACGGCACTCTATCCAGGGTGACAGCTTGAGGCTCTGTCTCAAAAAAAAAAAAAAAA
>CAUYRH010070378.1:0-22990 GCA_963574655.1 Perodicticus potto
CCAGCTACCTGGGAGGCTGAGGCAAGAGAATCGCCTAAGCCCAAGAGCTGGAGGTTGCTGTGAGCTGTGACTCCACAGCCCTCTACTGAGGACGATAGAGTGAGACTCTGTCTCTACAAAAAAAAAAGGATGAAAGATTCAACCCAGATATGGAGGACCCCACATAAATACCACGTCAAGGGTTTCTGATTTGTTTTTACATATTGTATTAGTCAGCTATTTCTGTATAACAAATTTTCCCAAGACTTAGTGGTAAATTTTCATTATCATACAATTTCTATGGGTCAGGAACCTGGGCATGTTTTAGCTAGTTGTCTCTGTAATGCCAGAAAGCATTCAAAATTTCTCTTATACACTCTATACCCATATCCACTGTTAAATCATTACAAGGAGTTTAATTTTGAGCATTTTTTTTCTTCCTAATGAAATAATAGCATATTATACTCTCATCAGTACTTCATATCTTATGGAAAAATATAGTCCTATGGTGTGGTGATCTGAGAGCAGTTTGAAACAAAGGCTGTAGACAGAGCCAGATCATGGAGATTAAGGAGTGAACAGGTGATTGAAACATGCTTTTGTAATCTAACACATATCTTATTCTATACATGAAGCCAGATCTCTAGTTATCAGTAGGTCCTGTTGCTTAATGAATTATATAGTAACATTTTACAAATGTTGGTTCATTTACAAATAGTATCAACTTTTGGAAATTTTACTATTTCAATTTTGAAATGCTTCCTAGCCTGTTCACTGAAGTCTTATAAAATACAAAACAGTGATAGTATCAGAGTTTGTCCTTTTCTCTTATTTTAGTTTTTATTCTTCTATTATAGGAAAGGTTTTACATAAAGAAATGGCCAACTCAGTCAACTAATGGCTACTTTATAACATCACTTTAAGAACTTCCAAAATTCATCTCATGCTTTATCTCATTTTTTGTCAGCACTGAGACTGTGACAACATTAGATTTTATGGTCTCTTGATTTTCTGTGAGTTCTCTGTGGCCACACAAGAAAGATGACAAATGCAGCATTTAGAAGCAAGTAAACAAAGCCACAGCATATGGTGGGCATCTGCTCTAGGTTTTGGTGACCATATATTTCAACATATATTGCACTCCTAAGATGATTTTCACTCCCATTTTATAATTCCTCCAAGAATTTTTGGTTAACTTCTTTATTTCATGTTTGATGAGGTTTTTCTGCTTATTCCTTAATATTGGAGTTGAGTTACCTGAAGACACCAATAGTTCAAATAACTGAGTTAAGAGAGTCTCAGCTTCAAACTGCATTTGGTAACTTACCTTTGGAGATGGAGACCATTAGTCCCTTCTCAGTATCATGAGCCGATGGTACTACACTTTAAACTGTATTTGTAGTCTACTTTCATTTGTTCAAGAGATCTTCTTTTAAATGAAACCTTTGTATCCTTTGAGTGCTAATCTCAGGATGGAATCTATTACTTTGGGAATCTTATTAAATTCCATTCTGCTGAAGTTTTCTTGTATGTAGACCAGAAATCTTACGGTATCAGTTGTACCATCTCTTCCCTGCCTCCCCAAGATGCTATTTAGCCAACTGGGATGAGATGTGTGACAATGCTTTGAATGCATAAAAGGAGTGGTGTAAGTCAGAGGTGCGGTGTCTGTTTTTACAGGCACCACTCTTAAGCATCTGTAGAGCAGGCAGCATGACATGAGATGCAGAGGACCTGGGATGGATCCCATGCCTCAGTGTGCGCCAGCTGTGGAACCCTGGACACAGCCCTTAGCATCTCTTATCAGTTTCCTGGCTATAAAACTAGAATTGTGCTCCTGCTCTTCCCACCTCCTGGAGTGTGCACGAGTATCAAATGAGGCATGTGGACATGTTTCACAGACAAGATAGTAAAGGGCCCAAAAGGTGACAATGGTTTTAGATATAATCACTATTAACAGTGTCTGTATTATCTCCCTTTCTCCAGTTTCAAGCCACTTGGAAGACATGGAGGAAAGGTAAAGCTGACGTCACGAAACTAACCAAAATGAATAAAATCAACAATGAAGATAAAATATTAACTCCTCTAACTTGATCCATGTCAAATCATGCCTAAGTTATTTTCTACAATAAGAGAATCAAGAAAAAGCAGAAGAGTGCTTTTATGAGTTATTTTTTTTCTCATTCGCATCTGAAAATATTTATTTTAACAATAATCTACTAAAAAAGGATTGCAGTTCTGGTAAAGACATTTTCTCCCAAGGTAAACATGCTTCTCAGCCCATCAGAAACCCAGAGTAAGTTAGATTTAGGGCATAAAAATATTTCCACTGTGCTATTTCCCATTGGCTGTGGAATTCCCCCCAAGTGCCATTAACACTCTATACATGTGGGAAATGTCTGCTCAGGCTCTGACTTAAGACACGAACCCTCCTGAAAGACAACTCCTTCCACCCAGACAACTGGTCCTCCTTTCCTTCTTGTCAGCACCACGTGCTGAGAGAGGCTGTGTTTGGTCTCTTAATCAGGCCTTGCTGACGGGCTGACATCACTGCAAACGTTTTCACTTACTCTTTGGCAAGAGTTAAATCCTTGCCAAAAGCCAGTCAGTAAGTCAGAAAGTGCTGTTAGTGAGAGGCTGGGGGAGTCGGAGTGTGACTGTTAGCTAGCAGTCCATGGTGATGACAGCAGGGAAATCGAGGAGCTGCAACCATTTTAAAGGTCACTCTGTGGGCAGAACAAAAGACCTCTGATTCAGAAAAGGAAACAGAATTCTGGGACATTGAAGCCCTGGGATGCTCCTCTCTGAGAACTCTGAAAATGCATCATCTGCTCCCTGATCCTGAAGACCAGACACAGCCTGTACTACTTTACACCAGGATCGCTTCAGCCAACAACTACATAGCTGAGCAGTGGTGCGGATTCATCTGGTAGATATAAATGCCAAATGAGGTACCAATGATTCAATTGCCAATCCTTTTTTTTTTTTTTTTGCAGGTTTTGGCCGGGGCTGGGTTTGAACCCGCCACCTCCAGCATATGGGGCCAGCGCCCTACTCCTTTGAGCCACAGGCGCCGTCCCTCTTTTTGTCTTTTAATATTGGAAAAATCCATTGTCTATTCTCTTTTGGTATTCTTCCTCCTTACCCTTTATCCTTTCATTTTCAACTTTGAATTTTTACATAATCTACATTTTGAATTTTTAGCCACATTATATGGGCTTCCCATAAAAGATTACATATATTTTATGAAAAAAAGTATGGGTATTCATATGCAGAAGTTACTAATGTTTATCTCATAGAAGTAGAGAGTAGAATGGTAGTTACCAGAGGCTGGGATTGACTTTGGGCAAGTTATTTTACCTCTCTAATCTCCAGTTACCTCATATGAAATACAGACAGAAGGATGCTGTGTTGTATTGAGAATTGCAATGTGTTCAGAATAATGCATGAAAAAAGGGTAGGAACGAGAAGGGGATAGGTCATGATTGGTTAAAGGGCACAGAATAACAGCCAGATAAGAGGAAAATGTTCTAGTGTTCTGTGGTGCTATAGGATGACACAATTATTATGTCATTAATTTATTATGTATTTTCAAATAGCTAGAAGAGAGGATTTTGAATGTTCACTAAGAGAAATGATAAACGTTTAAGGTGATGGATATGCTAATTACCTGAATTTGATCACTCTACATTTTATGTATCAAACTATCACTATGTATCCAATAAATACACACAACTGTTGTGTCCATTAAAAATTGATTAAATAAATGTCTGTGTATAACACACTAAAACTGACAAATCATTTTTAAAAGGAACACAGATCTTTCTAGAATGCTAGCAGTATTTCCATGCCTGAATTAAGATTTCATACTTTCTTTCCAAACCAGGAGAAGATTTGGAAGAAGAAAATGGCTTTAGTCTACTGGATGTCATATTCTGGACCTGGATCCATCGCTTACAAGACCTGTAAGATAAATTTGCTATAGTTTACTCTCTATATTCTAACCTGCTGTGTTATTCTTTCTTCTTTTTGGTTTTAAATAAAGAGGGAACTTGGTATAGCATCATTAAAAAGCCCAGCCAGGCCAGGGCTGAACTCTGCAGTGTAAGAGCAAAAGCAGCTGGGACTCTCTGTTTTCCTCATCACCATCCTCATATGAAGACAAGGGAACACTCAAGGTGGGTACAGTGGGTACCAGGAAGGATATCTTTGTTAAAACAAAAAGGAGGGGAAATAGGGTAGTCAAGGTATCAGGAAACATCACAGAAGTCACAGAGCACATCTGGCACCCACCACAAAAGAAAAAAAATAAAAAAAAAGAATTCACTTGGGCAGACCAAAGACTTGCCAACCCAGTCAATACCCAATAATGGCCATGCTTGATTTGCACAGAAGATTATTTGCCAGGGGTCTGGGGGCAGACCCCATCCAAATGAAGATTCAACTGCATGTGAACTCCACTGGATTGAAAGTCTCAGAGGAGGAACCAGCTCAAGGATCAGGAAACAGGGATGCCAAGACCTATCCACTCTACTCCAGGTTGGCAAGACTGATGTGAGTTAGTTACTGGTAGACGAGACAAGGGTGTCAAGAAGAGAGAGAAAAAGCAATGCAACTACTGGGTCTTGTGAAACTGGAACTTGGTTTGGGTGGTAAGGATTCTGATTGCTCGAATAATTATAACTCCTGGCTGTGGGAAGAGTTAGCTCCTCTATGGTCTCTTTGAACTCAACACCTCTTCCTGCTTTCTCAGGAGGGGCAATTTTTGGAGATTACTTTACACAGGGGGGTTTCTATAAGGACAGGTCTTTCATTTTCAGAAAGCCTATGGCTTTGAAGTCAGCCAGCCATGTTAGATTAGGCAAGCCACCTTCTAAAAAGTAGACACCAAATTAAGCTAAATATCTTGGAGTAAATTCCCCGATGAAAAGAAAATGTCCGAATCTTACCCAGTTTTTGATTTAGAGTCGTAGCTGGGCCCACTCCCTTTGTTTGTGTCGCAAGCCACCCCTTCTCTTCTTAATGAAAACAAGAGGGAGTGATTATACCTCCTGGGGCTGTGCCATTTGTGCCGTCTGAGAGGCAAGTAAATGAGTGGCACATTATCTCACACATCTGGAGTTTACCAAATTAGCCAATTACGCAGGAGCTCATAAAACGAGGCTTTAAATGTCATTTAACTAGAAAATATTATAATCACCAAGTGGTCTGATTGTAAGATGATGCTTGGGGCAGCATCAGCGGTGACAGAAAACAAATCATGAAACAAAATACAGTTGAAAAGCCCCCCAAACGCAACCGTATGTTTTCTATGGCAATATTTTCTAAAGAATACCATATTTCTGGAGGCACCAGCAATCAACATGTTTCTCATTTGAAATGAAGTTTCATCTGACTTAGTTGTTTCCGAGTTCTTTGCCTTGGGCAAACCAATGCCCAAGAATTGTTCTTGTAAGAGAGCTAAGGAACAAACAGGATGGGAGTGGACTCATTGAAAACCATGAACTTATCAGAGATATAGGGCTAACTACAAGGGGTGGGACGGTGATTGGATTAGGAGTCTGGAATTGCCAGAGGTTTGTGGTGCGGCCTCAGAATCACCCAGATGTGCACACATGGGTCTCAGAGCTTTCATGGTTTATATGCAGGAAGAGGCAAAAGCTGATTTAAGTTGCTGCATGATTTGAGGGTAGAAATACCAGAGACTTCAGAATAGCTATTTAAAAATTAAAGGTTTACAGCCAATTTTTCTACATTGTAGTCTTTACAGCTAATAAGTAACAGCAAAGTCTTCAGAGAAGAGTGATAGGGTATAAAGAAAAAAACTCGGTTATGACACTGATACCTTTGTGACTTTGGGCAAGTCATTTAACCTCTCTAATCTCCAGTTACCTCATACGAAATATGGATGTAAGGATGCTGCGCTGTACTGAGAATTGTACTGTGTTGAAAATAATGCTTGAAAAAAAATCTTAGCCTAATGCATGGGACATTAAAGAAAATAAATATTGGATTCATGTCTTTCTTGACTTATGTTATCAAAGTATTTCAAGTTCTGTTTAACTCTTGCTCTTTCCTTATTTTCTGGAGAGCAGCCACAGGAGGGCTTTCCAAGGGCAAAGGGTAGAGTGCCCAGACCATCCTGCTTTTACATTAACATAACTTATAATCCCCTCACCCACCTGGGAACATCTCAATCACTCTTTCTGGAGCAATGGCAAGTACAAAAGAGACTAGAAAAACTTTGGTAAGATATGCTGAGACAAAGGGAAGTGAGGCATGATGCGTGAACACATGGTCTGTAGACACAACACCACTGTTTGCCAGGTGAGTCTACAAAACAAACCTTCTTGGTTTTAAAGGCACTTAATTAACTAGGCTGTATCCTTATGTCTTTTGGGCTTACTCTATTAAAAGTAGAAGGACCTATTAATTAGATTATTGCTGTCAAACCAGGGAAGGATGCAGAATCGTGGTGATAATGGAGCTACTTCCTACAGTGACATTCCTTTTCTACCTTCATAGCCTGAGTTCTTCCTTTTATGTCAGAGAAAACAGCCTCCAGTAAAAGCTGACTATATATGGAATTCCATATAATTGAAATTCATATCTGGAATTTGAAAGGCCTCTTTTTAATTTTTTATTTATTTATGTATTTATTTATTTATTTGCAGAGAATATACATTTCTTTATTTCCAACAATTAATGGGAACAGCATGTACTAGTAATAAAATAGCCCTTTCTCTTTCCTGACAGATATTATTTATTTATTTTTTTGCAGTTTTGTTTTTTGTTTGTTTGTTTGTTTGTTTTGGCGAGGGCTGGGCTTGAACCTACCACCTCCGGCATATGGGGCCAGCACCCTACTCCTTTGAGCCACAGATGCTGTCCCCTCTTTTTTATTTTTACTCAAGGTTATCTTACTTTTGTAAGGGTAGATTAAAAAACTATATTTAATAAAAGTACAATATATCTATGGTTTTAAGAAAAAAAAGAATCTTAGAAGCAATAAAAGGATTTGGACCCATGTGGCTGAGCTACTGCTTTTTGGAAGCCCATGGATTCTAGGCAGAGAAGTGAAGAACTGCATCTCTAAGAATGGTGACAACTACTTTGGAAGCTTGAGGTGGGAGGATCTCTTGAGGCCAGGAGTTTGAGACGAGGCTGGGCAACATTGCAAGACCCTGTTTCTAGAAATTAAAAAAGAAAAAAAGAGCCATGCTGCAGTCCCAGCTGCTTAGGAGGCTGAAGTGGGAGGATTACTTGAGTTTATGAGTCAGGAATTCAAGGCTACAGTGAGCTATGTGCCCCTGCATTCCAGCAAGGGTGACACAGTAAGACCTTATCTACTAAATAAACAAATAAATAAAAAATAATAATACAAAAAAAGGTGACAAGAACTATAGAGCTACTTCAATTTTAATATTTTTATAGTGGAGAAATGGGAGATCTAGACAGAATTTAAATTTTTAAGTATATTAACAGAGTTTCATGTTAATTAACACAAAAGGACTAGTGTTCAAAACTTTTACCTTGGAGAAGATAGGAAAAACAAGGAGAGATACATTCTCCTAATTATGCTTACAGCCGAATTGACTGGCACTATCTTTCCTACACATCACACACAAATTTGCCTCTATGCACCTGAGTTTTAAAAAATTCTTTATAAGTGGAGTGTACCCTAAAAATTAAATGAGAAAGTCAAAAAGAACTGCTTTTACTAGGAAAAAGAAAAACTCAACATAGCATATGTTAAAGGTTTTTCTCTTTTTTTCCTTTTTTTTCTTTTTGTTTTGTTTTTTCACTTAACTCAAAGTTATGAAATGCTCTTGTTCTGTACCAAAAATAACAGAGAGATTTTTCTTTTGTATTTTTACAAATATTTCCCTCTTTAAGACCAGAGCTTTCTGGCTTTTGGCTAACAACATGTCCAGATTTAAAGGCATTGCGGAAAGAAAGTCAATTTGCTCTAGAAGCAATTACAAATACAGCAAAGAAAAAGGCCAATTTTACTATGTAAGGACCACACATACAGTATGTTTGTTATATGATTTGATATCAAAGCAGAAACATCAGATTCTTCCTAAAATACACAAGAAATGAAGTGCTGGCTAAGGAACTCCCACATTCAGTTCAGAGGTATCTGTTACAACTTATAGAACTTGGCAATGCTAATAATACTGTTTTATGGGAAAGGGATGCTTTTATTGACTACAAAATAAACTATGATTTCTTTAACTTTCTTGCCATAAATGCAGGTACATTATCAATTCATGGCACTTAGGTACCATGTTGCCAGAGTAATAGCTAGAAGAACTTGATCTTTTGTCAGTAGGTGACCTCAAAATATTTAATCAAGATCATTATCATAACTTTGGAAAGGGTGTTCTACAGAAAAAATGATCATTGCTGTTTCATTTTGCATCATTATGATGTTGGTGAGATGGCTGTTTCATTTTGTGTCATTATGACGTTGGTGAGATGACTTTCTTTCTTTCTTTTTTTTTTTTTTTTTTGAGACAGAGTCTCAAGCTTTCGCCCTGGATAGAGTGCCGTGGCATCACAGATCACAGCAACCTCAAACTCTTGGGCATAAGTGATTCTCTTGCCTCAGCCTCCCAAGTAGCTGAGACTACAGGTGCCCACCACAAAGCCCAGCTATTTTTTTTTGTTACAGTTGTCATTGTTGTTTTAGCTGGCCCAATCAGGTTCAAATCCACCAGTTGGGTTTGTATATGGCCGGTGACCTACCCACTGAGCTATGAGCACTGCCCGTGAGATGACTTTCATTCATTTGTTTATCATTCCCTTACTGAGGACCTCTACTTAGTACCAGACACAAGCATCAGGATCACAGAGCTAAATGGAACTTGGCCTTTTAGGGAAATACATTCTTGGGATGGGAAAGGGGACACAGACAGAAAATGAAATGAATAAATCAGGGGAGTGCATGCTGTATTTTATATAGCATAGAGAAATAAAAACATGGGGAAATAATCCAGCATGTGGTAGAGAAATGATGATCAGGAAGGTGAAACTTGAAGTTACCTTTGAATGAAGAGGGCTAATTTCCTAGGGAGGGTTAGGGGATTAGGTCCTCCAGGAATAGGGAAGAGCATGCAAAAGCCACCAGAATGTGAGAGGCCAAACCACTGCAAAATGTTTGCTCTTCCTAGAGAAGGAGCCTGGAGATGAGGGTAGGGTCATCTGGGAAGGACTCTCACACCATGACAGGAAGTTTGAACTTAATACCATGGGGCATATGTGAAAAATAACAAAAAGAATTTAAATAGTATGATACTGTTATAGAGCAAGATAAATCACTAAAATAGCATAGGAAGTGGAGAAATGATACGAAATCTAGATGATGCATACGTAGAAGTTTAATATAAGAAAAAGTTAGCCTTGCCAATTACTGAATAAAGGGTGGGTTTTTCAGCAAGTGATATTTGGACAAAGAACTAACCATTTCAAAATAAAATTTAATTCCTATATATATTTAATTTTTTTACATTTAAATGTTTACATGAAAAAAAATGCCAGAAGAAAATGTCTATAATCTTGGGATTAGAGAATGTCTTTTATTTTTACCTGTGACATTATCACCTATCACAATAGAAACGTTCTGAAATGTGTAAGACACTAGAGTTGTAAAACAAAAAATGCTTACAATCTATGCAATAGTCAAAGGATTAGTATCTGCAATATGTAGTAAGATCCTATGAATCAATAAAAAATCTAATCTAAGACAAATGAGTAAAGGACAAAAATGGGCAAGTCATGGAAGGAAAAACACTTAATGATATAAAAGTATGCTTAATCCCAGAAACAATCAAAAGAATATGATTAAGACAGTTTTATTTTCACCTATCTGATGGTAAGCAGGAGACACATGTCAGTGGCAGATATACCAAATAATGACTTATCACGTCTGGCGTTTGAGAGTGTGTGCAGAAATGGGAACTCTCCAATACTAAGGTGATAAAAATCAGTACAGACTTTCGTAGAAGGTAATTTGTCAGCATCTATAACATCAAATGTGCATATCATTTGATTCTGTAAGTCAATAGTTCACACACTTATTTTATAGAAATATATTAAAATATATAAATATATAAAAATTATGTACATGTGTAATATATCAATATGTGAGCCATTAAAATACATACATTTACATCAATATCTATACACACAAATCTCCAAAACTAGTACAAGAATACTTATTGCACTGTTGTTTATAATACTAAAAAATTTGGAAACTACCAAAAGTTCCAGCAAAGGGATTAATTTAACGGAGATAAATAAATCACTAAGCTGTTGTTAAAATAAAAATACTGGCATGGAAAGATATCCATTATCTATGTTTAACTGAAATAAATTGTTGGCTGAATAGTCTTTATAGTACAATCTAGCAAGAGAGGTAGTGAACACCAGTAGTTAGAGCTTGACTTTAGGGTCAAGCAGACCTGGTTTTGAGACCCAGCTCTATCAGTTAAAGGTAGGGAAAAATTACCAACTTCCCTGAGTCTCGATTTCTTCATCTGTCCAACTGGAATAGATCCTAACAGAACCTACCTCATAGAATTATAAGGAGAAGTTCTAGTACTTAATAGAGGCTAAAAACATACTACTTATTACATTTTTGAATGATTATTATCTTCAGCCCATTTTCTCATAAAACAATTTCCAAAAGCAAATACAATATTCTTTGGAAAATTATGCTGGATAGAATCTTTAACTGAATCCACACAGCAAAGATATTACCTTATGTAAGCAAAATATTCTATTTAGCTGATCATGTAACAGATGTATCTATTTTTGATACAGATCTGTTTTGCATACATATTAATAAACTACAGTGAGAGCAAGTAATGCATTTGGACATTATCCTTAAGTACCAAAATAAAGAACTGTTAAGTTTAGATAGCCCCAGTTATGAGAACTTTAAAAGTCCTTCATGGCATAAATTTGAAATTGTCCTCTAGTCATTAAACTGATTATTAATATCCTTTTAATAGTAGTTTCCATTATATTCATATTCAGTTTTTGATTATATTATTGGGAAAAAACATAAGAAAGTAGGAAAGCACCCTTTTAGGTGTTTTTTCCTAATAAGACAAGGAGAACATTCAAAATGAAAGAAACATATTAAATAGAAATATATTAAAATGCCTCTATCAACATAGATTCTGTATATGAAGAACCATACATACATACCCTTCTGTTCGGAAAATCACTCGAAAGCTGTCACCTAAGCTTTTATAACTGTTCGGATCTGTGGCACATCTCTGAATCTGGAACCTAGGAACGAAATCAAACACAGAAAAAAAGTCCAAGTTAAGAATTTTGCCACTTTGCTTTTCTCATTTTTTTGAAGTCTTCAAAACTCAGATCACTCAGATTAATCTAAAATAATCTGGTCTTTGCTATAGATTGTATTGATTTCTTTGCCTTGTATCATTTTTACCTTAGTTTTATAGCCTTTGAAATTATGATCTTTCTCTGTATATTAATGTAAACTATAGAAAAGCGTTTTTTGTCTGTTTCTTAGCCAGGCAGGCATGCCCTGAGGCACTGATACTTCTTTCTTTCGGGAAAAGCATACACAGATGACATGGACTGTTTTAAGGAACAATTCAGAAATCTGAAGATGTGTATGAAACAAATCAAGTCTTTCTACTTCTTATCTTAATGTTCTTTGATGGTAATTTAATACAAAGGTTAAAAAAAATATAGAGCAGCATATATGCCCTAACCCTAATCCTGATTGTAAATTTGAAATTCAATCTGGCAGGCAGGGGTATGTGAGTTGGAGCCCAAGTCAGGGTTGTACATTGGGGTTGTATGACTCCACAGTTTATTCCCACAGCTTCATGGTGGAAATTCATAGATGCATAGTGCCCTGCATACAGCTGGTACTCAATAAAAACAGGTCCCATTTTTGAAAGTTAAATTCCTTTTTTTAAATTTCAGATTAATATGAGGGTACAAATGTTTAGGTAACACTGTTTTTGTTTCTAAGGCAAAGTTCAAGTTGTAGTTGAGCCTTCACCCAGGGGGCGTGCTGACACCCTCACATGTGCACACTAGATGAGAGCCTAACATTCGCCCTCCCTCCTCCCCTGTCCCCTTCCTTTCCCTGCTCCTCACTAGAATACTCTTGTGTTTGTCTTTTATACGGGGGTGCAGTTGCTTATATATTGGCTTCATATTAGCATTGAGCACACTGGATACTTGTTTTTCCATTCTTGTGATATTTTAATAAGAAGAATATGTGAAAGCTAAATTCTTTTTTCTTCTTTTTGGGTATGGTCCTGCCTCTCAGAACCTTAACCCTCTAAATGTGAAAGTTTTCAGTACCAGGGTCGTAACTTTTTACTTTGAGTTTGCCCTGGGGTTTATTTGCACAGAGATGTGTGACAAGTCCTCCTGTTTTCCCCACACCCTAGTTGTTCTCTATTCTCTGGTTTCTTTAGTCTGCCTAGTCCTTGTATTTTACATTCTTGTCCTGATTCTGAATTAAGGTCCTTCTCTTTTCTGTACTTCCTGCTACAGTTTTAGCAGATTTTTAAAAGAAAATTTCAGAGACACCTCTGATGTTATCTAGTTGAAAATGCTTTTCTCAGATTGTTGACTTTTATGATATAAATACAAATTCTACCATTAAGAATAACACACTTTACAGTTCTAGGTCCCAGGGAAAGATGCTGAAAACAGACACATCTCACAGAGAAAGGTGCATATATTTTCTGCTGGAAGCAGTAGGCAAATGACCAGAGCGAGTGTATGATAAGACTGAAAAATAAGGCTGAAAAGTTGCCAGCGTCCTTTCTGATTCACCTGCACGTGTTTCACTGTGTTTGGTGTATTGGTATTGCTGGGAGGGTTTTACTTGTTTCCATCCTCGTGGATTTTACTTTTCTTGGTTTTTGTGTATCTCAAAACTTTCATCATGACCCACATATGAATGAAGACAACAGAAATGTAATGGAACAGTGATTTTGTTGGGCAGTGCTTTTCCTCCTTAAAAAAATTTTTTTGATGATATATCCAACATCTTTCCTCTTGATCCTCTTCAACTCCGCAAGTAACATTCCACAGTCTTATGCCTGCTACTGTCAAAGTTTAAAATGTCTTAAATATTTATCTTCATGGAAATTTATTTCTGGAGAAACTTTTATCTATATTGGCATGATCCATTTTAGAAGGTTAGTTTCTAGACAAGAACTATAAGTTTTAAATTTAAACTGTATGGAGGCTGCCAGAAGGCCATGGACCAGCACAGCTTGATCATTCAAACTGTCTTGGGTCCAGAGGTGCAATTGGTGTGTGTATAATCACTGGCCTGGAAGATGCAGTAAGAGAATCTGCTTAGAATTAAGAATAAGATTTGACGGTCAGGTGGATGCACCACTGTCTGAGTATTTCTAGACTATAGTACATTGATGAGATAACTTAGTAATTTGCATCACTAGTAAACACAAAATAATATAACCAGAGAACTCTATGTAGGTTTATAAAACAAATAACTTGGAAACACATAAAGCAACTTTGAAAATAGGATTTTTGGCTCTAGTTCAAATAAGAATCTCCGTCTTTTCATCTGCATATTTGTAACCTATATTCATTACTGATTATTAAACAATTTCTTATGTCTAGTTGAGAAATCCAAGAGTCTCTGCTAACTTAAAATAGCTTCATATATTACAAAAGTACTGGATGAGTGTAGATGTTTGTCATAATATCTATAATAATCTTTCATTAAGTTCATTTATCTCAGTAAATTCCTTTCTAGATGCTTTTCTCCCAAATTACCAAGTATTTTCTTAATGTGTGCCATATGATATAAGATGCTACAGGTTTGACCAAAATCCAGGGCATTACCTCCATTCTCAAGAAGCGCAAGAAGGAAATATGAGGGGAAAAAAATTAACAATACGAGGGAAAACATCCAAAAAGTCAAGGAGCATCGGCAATGGGCTGTCCAGGTGTTCAGGGGGGGAGCAATTACTGCTTTCTGCGGAGGGTCAGGAAGGGTTTCAGGAAGGAGAAGGGATTTGAGCTGGGCCTCGTGGGATTCAGAGAGGCAGAAAGAGCAAACCGGGAGGAAGCATTCCAGGTGAGGAAATGACAGGAGCAAAGGCCAGTGAGGGAGAGCTGTCCTTGCCATCCTTTCTAACCAGGAAGCGAGGACCCTAGTGGCCTGTCCAAAGCTTCCTTCAGGAAGACATCACAGCACTGTGTTGGCTGCACACATTCAGAGGCACAGGGTGAATGGAGACCTGAGCTGGTTAGAGGAGCATTTATAGGAGATAAAACCAAAGCCCAGTAAAGAGTATTTTGCCTTTTTCTGTTCCTCACCTGAGTATTTCAGCTACCTCAGTATGGCCATATCAAAGCAAACACAGCCCAATGCTTATAAAATTAACCTTAAACCCTCTTTTACTGCTAGGGTTAGAGACCTCAGCTTCATCTATGATGTCTGCACACTTGAGTAATACCCAGGGGGGTTTCTGTTAGCTTCTGCAAACGTGAATGCAGAGTACAGGTATTTCATAAGTAACAAGTGATCTAACCTGCCTCGGTTGTAAGTCTAGGCACTTTACTCACTGGTTGCAATTACTTTCTCTTTTCAGAATCCAACAGATATTATTTCCAATCCATCATTCATTAAGTTAAAAGAGTTCTTGAGGGCAGCGCCTGTGGCTCAGCGAGCAGGGCGCCGGCCCCATATACAGAAGGTGGCGGGTTCCAACCCAGCCTCGGCTGAACTGCAAAACAAACAAAAATAGCTGGGCGTTGTGGCAGGCGCCTGGAGTCCCAGTTACTCAGGAGGCTGAGGCAAGAGAATCGCCTAAGCCCAGGAGTTGGAGGTTGCTGTGAGTTGTGTGATGCCACAGGACTCTACCGAGGGCGATAAAGTGAGACTCTGTCTCTACAAAAAAAAAAAAGAGTTCTTGAACACCACTATGTATTAGATACACTACTATTTGGAAGATTACAAAGAAATAAGACATAGCCTTGCCTTTTAGAAGCCTAGGGTTAGGTGAAGGAAATATGCATACAGATGATACTAAACGCTAGGGAAAAGTTAAGGAGTAGAGCTTTGGCGCATCAGATACTACCCAGAGAATTTTACTGGAAATGGACAATCTTATCAGGGATGATGTCCTATCTATGGGCAGACTGTGGCTGATAGGAAAATGGTACTTTTCAGAGACAATGGAGAGAAGAAGGGAAACAAGAATATCTTTGGGTTAAATATCTGTTATTAAACTTTATCGTCCCATTTTAGAACAGGCAACAAAGACAATCCAGGGAATCTTTGAGGAACAGATCATTTAGAAGCTGACTAAACAGAAGCAGCAACATCAAAACAACATTACATGAGCAGGGTCCACAAGCTGTATTGGGTGAGCAGTGCAGAGGATGGGCAGGCGTGGTAAACACGAGGGCCCTGGGGAGGCTGCCCACCATTCTAACTATGCCGCAGTGGCTGCAGGGCCCATCCATCAGGCTAAGCAAGCAAGTGGTTATCTCCTCTGCCATGCATCTCACACACATCACGTCTACGCGGTATTTTTATGCAATCTTTAGTTCTGCTACACATGACTTATTCTGATCACATAGTTATCAGTTCTTGTAAGGACTCTGTTTCAGCTGATGTAATTATAGTACATTTTTGTCAAGCATGTAAAACAGCAATTTCCTTCTTCCTCTCCACTACATTTCAGCAACTTAAAAGGTTTCCTTTCTGTATTGATGCATTAGCATCAGCATTTCCCAAGCCGTGTTCTGAGCTAACAAATTCTCTCTCTGCTCGGGAAGACAGTTTTCCAGTTACGTAATACAACCCTTGGAAAATTACAAAGGCAGAGCCACTCCACTCTTGATTGTATTTAGAAGAGAAGGCTGGACCTCACCTCGTCCTAATGAAAGCAGCTCAGGCACATCTGGAATCTCCATCTGAGTAACTTCATTTTTATTAGAATGCTTTTCTCCCAGTTTGCTGCCAAACTGGACAACGGAGTAAAGCTTGAGAAATAGTCAGTGCCGGTCAGAATCACACACAGGAAAAAGGAGTGAGGCTCCAACCTCAGTCTACACTACAAAGGGGCTGCCATCTCATCCCCCGCAGCGCCTGCGAGCATGGGAGCACAGAACTGCTCCTGCTGAACAAATGGGAGGGAATAGGCCAAACCATTCACCACACCATAAAAATTAAGCAACTTTCTGTGGTAAACACCAGGGCAAGAACGGGCCTCTCAAGGTTCACAAACAAATGCACGAGCACATATATTTTTTTAAGTCAAAAAATGTTCTTACTCATTAAAACACTTTTCTCTGTATTCGTCAAGAATCATGACGGCATCATTCCGCACTCACTTGTGTGTTCAGTGACACCAGATTCTAAACTAGTCCACTGCTGATTTTCAGCACAGGTATGTCACTTCAGCTGATCTGAGCACTTTGAAGATGTAACCATAAAGATGTTATGTCTGCGAGAAATAAAATAGCTTCGCTGCCTTAAAAGTTTTCCAACAGGGTTGGTTGAAGATTCCAAAATCTCAAATTTATGAGTGGCTTTATGTGCAAAATAATTTTACATCTCTCATCTTCTCTTTAAAAAATACTGATGGGATTCATCTTGGGGAATGGAAGCTTTAGGGAAAAAATATATACATACATATGTGTATATACTATATAATTTGTATATTCATATTTTATATAAATATGCAGCAACTGAGTTGCGAGGAGTTGCACTGGGGGTTGGGGAAGGGATTTGTTCTGTAGCTGCACTTGCAGAGCACACACTCTGCTTTTTAGGTGTGACTGTGTGATTATCTGGGGGTGCTACTGGAGGGAACTGGTGGAGGTTTGGGAAGAAAAAGCTTTTCTAAGCCACCTCTTTGGCACTGTCACCAATCTTAAGTGAGTTAGAAGACAGGTGAAGCTTATTTCTGGCTTCATCTCTGGATTAATTTCCTGATTAGGTGGTGTTCTTGTGCACTCTCAGACTTCCCCATTCATCCCTGTTCTCAGAAATGCATTCATTCACATCAGTCGTTTCTTCTTGTTGTGACTCTTACTTTGATGTACTGCCTGGCAAAATGTGCCTTCTGTATGAGGAGTTTCAGCTACCATAAAGGAGGTGGGAAGGTTTGCTTCTGTTTATGGTGGGGACCCTTACCACCATAGACAGCTCTCAGTGCCACATTTTCCCCCATTCGGTGTCTTCTTATGCGACAATGCACTAGGCTACATCATAACTCCACCTTTGTGTCAAAGGAGATGAGGCACTTTAGGGAACTGAGGTGCAGACTGAAAGCCACCAGCTACGATTCCAGTGCTGCCAGTGACTCACAGTGTAAACTGGAGAGATCTGTAATTTAATCCCTCTCTGCCTTTGTCCTCAGCAGTAAAATGGGACCGTGGACAATGGAGGACAATTCAGTTTTGGAGGGAAGGCAACACACAGACTTAATATGGGAGTTTATTATCCACAAGAGAGAACAGAATTTTCCCTTTGTGTTAAAAAGTCCCCAAATTCCATATGTCTCACAGGGGTTAAAGAGTGCTAGTAAGAGTTGTATACTGATAATAAGTGGAGATGAACCTAATGAAACTCCCTGCAGAGATCTTTGTGAACAGAGATTATTAGTAATTGCCAGAATATTATATGTGCTCCTTCATAAACACTTCAGAAGCCCACTAATGAATCAGAGATTAACAGACTAAAGGTTTGCAATTACAGAACACATTAAAAGGATAACTGTAGGAAGATTAAATAAAGAATTTAATTTGCTGTAATTAGCCTTTCTTGCCGAAATTAGATGTTGCTTCTGCAGAATATGTTTACTTTCCTACTAATTGGTTGAGCATGGCTAAAGTCAGACCAAACACGCAAAGACATGTCTGAGGTTTTGAAATTTAGTTGAACACACCTACCTCACTAACTTTGGGAAAAGGCCCTAGAAAGTCCTAATACGTCTTTAGAGTGTTTGTTCTCATCCCAAACCTAGTACGCTTGTTTCCCATGTTCTGAAAACCACCTTCCAAAAGAAGAAATACTAGAAGATGACCACTGGGGCCTCGGTATTTGTCATCCTGCAGAAAGACGACATCAGATGGCGGGGGGGTTGATGATTCTGCCGATGTCTTTTTAAATTTCAGATTAGTAGGAAGGTATGAATAATTACGTCACATGGTTTGCATTTATAAAGTAAGTCCAAGTTGTAGTTGTGTCCTTCACCCAGGAAGTGTGCCCTATACTTACACATTGCTCCCACTGTGTAGGAAACCACCAAACACGCCCCCTTCTTGAATTTAATTGAGTTTTTCTCTCATGTGAGCATGGACTTGTTAATCTACAAGTTTCAAATTAATACTGAGTACATGTGATGCTTGTTTTTCTATTCTTATGATACTAAAGAGAGCATTCTCCGAATCCATGCAAAAGATACAAAATCTCTATCCTTTTTATGGCTGAATAGTATTCTATGATATAGATATACCACAGTTTTATTAATCAATTCATGGGTTGAAAGGCACTTGGGATGTTTCTACATCTGAAGATCCGTTTCCTTTAGCAAGTTATGTGTGTGTGGAAAATGTTTCCTTTTAGCATTCCTCTCCATAGCCATAGCTTTACTGTTCTAATTTGTATGTAGGGGGTAAATATGAACAGTAACTTTTTTCTTCTTCTTCTTCATATGACAAGTTTTGTTTTTAATTTTAAAATATTACAGGGGTACAAGTGATTTTAGTTACATGTATGATTTTGTTATACTTGAGTCAGGGCTTTAAGTGTGCCATCACTCAGTTTTCATTGTATGTAGCAACTGTTCGGTGGGTTTTTGCCCATTCCCTTCCCCCACCTGATTCCCACTAAGTTTGATTTCCCTCTGTGCACATGTGTGCTCACTAGTTAGTTACAAATTAATAGCAAGTACATGTGGTGTTGGCTCTTCCATTCTTTAGATACTTCACTTCAAATAATGGTCTCCAGCTCCATCCAAATTTTTGCAAAAGGCCTTAATCCATCCTTATTCATGGCGGAGTAGTACTCCATGGCATACATGTACCACATTTTGTTAATTCACTCATGAACAATGGGCACTTGAGGTGATTCCACATCTTTGCAACTGTGAATTGTGCTGTAATAAACTTTTGGGTGCAGGTGTCTTGTTTATAAAATGACTTCTTTTTCTTTGGGCAAATATCCAGTAGAAGGATTGCTAGATCAAATTGTAGGTCTACTTTTAGATCTTTAAGGAATCTCCTACTGCTTTCCATAAATATTATACTAATTTGCAGTCCCACAGACCATGTATAAGGATTCTTTCTCTCTGCATCAATACCAGTGTCTATTGTTTGTGGACTTTTTAGTAAAAGCCTAATGGTAACTATTTAAAAAAGTAAGCCCTGTGTATTTTATTTTACTTCAGATTAAATACAATATAATAATAATCCGCATAACATTGTCTGAGTGTCAACTGAGCTCAGGCCTCTAATCACATTGGATGGGAGTGGTTTACAGTTCCAGACACAGATTTCTGTCTCAAAATTTACTCAGCTCCTTATCTGTGCAAGGGGCTAGGTTAAGAGTTTTGGGGACCCAAAGATGAATAACACCCAGGTCCTGCCCTCTAGAGAGGAACAAACAATTGGTGGGGGGAGATGCTAGTAATCAACTATAAAACAAGGTACAACACACGTGTTAATTTGAGACTCTTGGAACTTGGCTCATCTGTGATTTAAGCGTTGCCTGTGCTTGTGGGGTACACAGTCTAGGCCTGGCATCAATTAACACTCAAAATAATGCTAACAAGTCTACCAGGGTCGTGGAGTTTGGCTTTGCCCAAGCAGTGATCACTGACAGAAGTTCAAAAGCTGTACTCATCCATATTTGGCTGCTTATCAAATTATTCTAAAAATTCAGAGAAAGAAAGATATTTTTCTTGATTGCTGCTTAGTCATTCCCCTGGGAAAGTTTCTTTAGAAAAGAAATAGAAACTATACCTGGAAAAAATTAAGATGTCCTTTACCTATTTAAAGACTGTATGTCTTTACTAGGTATAGGTGGGCTGGGCTATGCTTTGGCTTAGCATTTATGGTACTGTAAAAGAGACCAATAAATTTCTCTATGTTATTATAAAACAGTTTATAATTTGAGGAAATATGTAACCTGGAGTGCTCAGTCAGCCCAGATAATTACTACAGATAAGGAAACAACATCTTGGCAAAGCCACAAAGCCAAGGAAAGTCTTCTGTGCCATGTAATTTTGAATTTGTTTTTTAATAGAGCCTCAAAAATATCTCTCTGAAATATCAGACCAATCCAGATAGCCTGAATATACTTTAAAGTAATTTCCTGTGATCTTAGACATATCTAATTGCAGTTCCTTTCAGAAGCCAAGGAGATTTAAAGACTGATATTATATGAATGTACATTTTACAATTCACACTTTCACAGTGCACTTAAATACTCTACAAATGGTTCATCATTTTGCCAACCACACTTTGTTGCAATAAACATTCAATTACATGTCCCTCATTGGCATGGTGAAATAGATCTAGTTTTGTAATCTTTCATAACTGAAATACAGACAGTGTTTCTAGTATTTAGAATCTATGTAAAATTTGTCATTGCAAAATGATTTGTGATAAGAAAGTTTATTCAACCATTTGGCACAAGTTCTTCCAGTCATTTATATCACTTATGGGATAATAACTAACTATACTGACAATATAATTCTAAAATTTATTTTAATGACAATATGCTAGTTAACAAGTCAGAGGCAAATGATCATTAGAGCTTATGAGCTAAATCTAATAATGTTAAACCACCAGTAATAAAATAGGCTAATTAATATAGCAGTATAATTAAAATGCTCCCAGCATAAACTGGTCTCGATTAAACAAAAGCTTGACTAGTATGACTTGCAATTATTTTGCTTTGTAAAATACATGTCACATCATAAAACTATGCTAAATATCAGATTATGGTGTTGCCACTCTTTGAATATATGTATGTATACATATGTTTATTTAAACTTCATATTTAATGCTGACAAATGACCTTACACCCATATCTACCTACCTACATTGTCCCAAGTATGCTGACCTGAGTTGGCCATTACAGTGGTTAATTAGCATGAAACTGCCTTGGAATTGGGAAATGAAGGAAGGATGGGTCAAAGATTGGAAATAAAACCTATTACCTAGGTAATGGGAACAGAGGGGGATACATATATCAACCTCAGCAATTATATTAAAGTTACTACAGTCATGACACACAGTTTCTCCACAGTCCCCAAGTAATTAGTTTTAACAAATTTGACCACCCTCACCCCCAGCCAAACACTAACTATGCCCTTCCTCTCTCTGATCACACCTACCTCCTTGGATCCACAAGTTTTCCAGCATTTACCAATAGCATCTACTGCCTGGTGACAGAGAAACGCAGAACACCATTCTGACTGCTGAATCTCAGCTCATTGCTCAGGATGAAACCAAAGTTCTTGGTTTCTAGCCTCTATAAATGATTTCCAGAACAGGGAATTCACATGCAGTTCAATCTTCCAGAACCCTCTAACTTGCCCTGGGAGCTAAGCCTCTTCTCAGAAAGTAATTATGCGTTAGAGAACATGAGCCAGGGTCCAGAGGGGGAACAAATTACAAAATATAGTCTCTGGAGACCCAATAAGCTATTCTATTTTAGTTTAACTGATCAAATGAGCCTATTGTATGGTTGATTTAGTGAGCCCTGATAAGGATGCTTTTCAATCATATCAAAGAAAGAAAGATTTAAAAAGCAGTGGTTTCTTTGCATTCATAAGCATAAATGCTTACGCTAGAAAGAAATTTGGGGAATGGAGATAATAAGCTTGGCTACTCAGGAAGAAAACTATGCTTATGCATATCACAGTTGAGGAAATTTTCAAGACAAGTTTTTATTTTTGTATCAAGATGGAACCTACTAGGTTACCAAGATTTGAATCGGTTGCTATCAGTTCAAAATGAGGGCTAAGTTTTCAAAAGCATTTCAAAGATGATTAGGATGCCCCAATGACAAAGAAATGGTAATCATACTGCTTACTTGTACCTGCTTTTCAACTCTGAGAGCATTCTTGCATATAAAAATCTCATCTCAGTGTGTCCCCTAGTTGTATTATTTCATTCTATTTGTAGGGTTAAAATCACTTGGAAAATTATAAAAAATGTATATGCCATGTTGGAGCTAGAATAGCATCAGGATAGAGGAAGCAGTTTTCCCAGGAGGATTTTACTTGTACTATGTACTATAAATTCTTCTCTAGTTCAGTGAGTGACCAGTCACATTGTTTCTCCGAATCAAGCCTTTGTCATTAGTAAAAAGAGAATTACTTATACATCACCCATTTGATATTAAAGTTTGCCACTGGAAACCAAAAATAATCAGGTCTCAGTTAACTGTGCTGGAGGAAGGAGTCAACTTTCCAAGATACTGTGTTCATTTAATTTGATCCCCCACTTTTAGGTGTAGACTCTTAATGCAGGGAGATCTCCTAACGGAGGAGAAGCAATGGACATCTT
Organism: Perodicticus potto; assembly: GCA_963574655.1. Taxonomy (NCBI): domain Eukaryota; kingdom Metazoa; phylum Chordata; class Mammalia; order Primates; family Lorisidae; genus Perodicticus; species Perodicticus potto. The sequence continues at coordinate 22,558 of CAUYRH010070378.1, forward strand.
TGTAGGAGGTTTTATTTTTTTATTTTTTTTGAGACAGAGCCTCAAGCTGTCACCCTGGGTAGAGTGCTGTGGCATCACAGCTCACAGCAACCTCCAATTCCTGGGCTCAAGCGAGTCTCTTGCCTCCGCCTCCCAAGTAGTTGGGACTTCAGGTGCCCGCCACAACGCCTGGCCATTCTTTGGTTGCAGCCATCATTATTGTTTGGCGGGTCCAGGCTGGATTTGAACCCACCAGCTCAGGTGTACGTGGCTGGTGCCTTAACCCGTTGAGCCACAGGTGCTGAGCCAAGACGATAATTTTAAAAGATGAAATTTACTTTATAATTGAAAATATAGTGACAATATATAAATAGATGTTTTGAATAATTTTAATTTCAATAAATTATGAAGTTGCTTTCAATTTCCTATAGGATTTGTTAGTTATAGGAAATGT
>CAUYRH010070379.1:0-43871 GCA_963574655.1 Perodicticus potto
AGGCGCCTGTAGTCCTAACTATTCGGGAGGCTGAGGCAAGAGAATCGCCTAAGCCCAGGAGTTGGAGGTTGCTGTGAGCTGTGTGACGCCACGGCACTCTACCGAGGGCAATAAAGTGAGACTCTGTCTCTACAAAAAAAAGAAAAAGAAAAAGAAAAGAAATGTAAGAAAAATAGGGGAAACTGCTCAGCCCAGGGATGCCCTGCTTGCCTTTTCTTGTAAATAAGCATTTGAATGTATTTTGTCCTAGGAGCTCAGCTTGGAGGAAAGCACAAAGGGAGCCCTTTCTCATGCAAGAAGGTCCTTGGGCAACCTTCCTCCTTCCCTCCCCCATCCTGCTATCCACCCACAGGCTGAGGTGGCTTTCATTCTAGAGCCCACGTGGGGATCCCTCTTTTATTTTTGTTTTAGTCTCAGTACTTTAAAAAAAAAATTAAATTTGGGGGTACAAGTGGTTTTTTGCTACATGACTGAATTCCATAGTGGAGAAGTCAAGCTTTTCATATACCTCAGCCTCCCAAGTAGCTGAATAGTGTACATTGTACCCAATAGGTAATTTTTCATCTCATAGCTCCCCTCTTGTTTAGAGAGCCCTTACAACTACTGTTGCAGAACCCCAAATTCAGGCCTGAATAACAGATGTACAGCCAAAGTCCAAACACTGTGACATGGGTGCTTGCAGAAAAAGGTTCATTATTCAATTGGGACAAAGGAAGAAGATGGAAGAGCAAAATCACGTGTCTTTTCATTGTTTATTCTTTTATTTTTATTTCATTTTATTTTATTTATTTTTTTGACCAGGACCAGGTTTGAACCTGCCACCTCCAGTATATGGGGCCAGCGCCCTACTCCTTTGAGCCACAGCCGCCCCCTCATTTTATTTTTTGAGACAGAGTTTCATTTTGTCACTCTCTGTGGAGTCACAGCTCAGACCAACCTCAATCTTTTGGGCTCAGGTAATCGTCTTGCCTCAGCCTCCCTGTAGCTGGGACTACAGGTGCCTGTCACAATGCCTGGCTACTTTTTTTTTTTTTTTACAGTTGGGGTGTCGTGCTTGCTCAGGCTGGTTTTGAACTCCTGAGCTCAAGGGATCCATGTGCCTTGGCCTCCCAGAATGCTAGGATTACAGGTCTAAGCCACCGCGCGTAGCCCTCTTGTATTTTTCTTTTCATTGTTTTGGAGATCCCTGAGAACCACCTTAGTATTTCCAAGTTAAACTTCAGACTGAGATGAAATTAGGCTTCCTTTTCTTTTCTTTGTTTTTTTTTTTTTTGTTTTTTTTAGACAGAGTCTCACTTTGCCGCCCTTGGTAGAGTACCATGGTGTCATAGCTCACAGCAACCTCATTCTCTTGGGCTCAAGCGATCCTCTTGAGGATCCTTCTTAAGTAACTGGGACTACAGGCGCCTGCCACGATGCCTGGCTAGTTTTTCTATTTATAGTAAAGTGGGGTCTTGCTCTTGCTCAGGCTGGTCTCGAACTCCTGAGTTCAAGCCATCCACCTAGGGCGGTGCCTGTGGCTCAGCGAGTAGAGTACCGCCCCCATATACTGAGGGTGGTGGGTTCAAGCCCGGCCCCAGCCAAACTGCATCAAAAAATAGCCAGGCGTTGTGTCAGACGCCTGTAGTCCCAGCTACTCGGGAGGCTGAGGCAAGAGAATCACCTAAGCCCAGAAGCTGGAGGTTGCTGTGAGTTGTGACTGCACAGCACTCTACCAAGGGTGACAAAGTAAGACTCTGTCTCTACAAAAAAAAAAAAGCCATCCACCTGCCTCAGTCTCCCAGAGTGCTAGGATTACAGGCCTGGGCCACCATACCTGGCTATAGGCTTCCTCTTCTTAAACTACATTCAATCCAGGCAGCAGGTACATGGATGGGGAGAGGTGTTTTTACCTCTCAAGGGTGGATCAACAAGTGCCTTGGCCCATACATTAGCTTCCTAGGACAGAAAGTTCCTGTCCTAAGTATTGTCCAAGTCTGAAACTAGGAAGGAAACATCTAGGAACCTCACCTCTCCTAGTTCCTCAATGATGGGTCCAGGTTGGTTGTTAATAGAGAGGCCAGTCACTCACAGGCCTCTGTCCTGTCCACTTGTCAGCTGGAAGGGAAGCAGGGAGGGGCCTGTCCAGTGCTGCTGCTGCTCTCCTCAGGAGGGAATCCTGGTCTTCCAAAAGTTTTCTTTTCCTCTTCCTGCCGGAGGAATGAAAGCTCCCTCTCTCTAGTCTGGAAATGAAAGCTCCTTCTCTCTAGTCTGGAAACGGGTAAATGATGCGGAATTTATGAGCACATTAGCCCCAAGTGCATAAGTCATATGTGCACAAAGGGGCCGGGTAAATATTTAAAGATTAGAGCCAGCTGGGGAGGAACACAAAAGGCTAGGACAATGGGGATCTCTCTGAATTCACTCTTCCCAAGAGGGGCTGGCCCAGTCCACGTTGATGCACTCACTGGAGTGCCAGCCTTTGTCCCTTGAAGGGCCCTTGGCTGCCTAACTAGTTGAAGCTGCAACACAGCTGAAGAGAGTTAAACAATTGTAGCCTCTCCAACCCCATCTGGAGACAATTGGCTGAGTCATTTCGGAGCTTTTATTTTTTTTTCTGTTTCTTTCTTTCCTTTTTTTTCTTGAGACAGAATCTCATTTTGACACCCTGGGTAGAGTGCCATGGCATCCTATTTCACAGCAACCTCAAACTCTTGGGCTCAAATGATCCTCTTGCCTCAGCCTCCTGAGTAGCTGGGACTATAGGTGCTTACCACAACACTAGGCTATTTTTAGAGATGGGATCTTGCTCTTGCTCAGGTTGGTCTAGAACTCCTGAGCTCAAACAGTTCACCTGCCTCAGCTTCCCAGAATGCTAGGATTATAAGCATAAGCCACTGTATCCAGCCATTGCAGAGCTTTTGCTGATTTTGTGAGCAATCACTTCATTCCACTTTGAAAGGCATCTGGGGAGGGAAACAGCCATCTTCCTTCAGTCACCCACTCCCACAGTAACCTGTGAAACCCTCACCAGTTAGCATCAGTTTAAATGCTGTGGAAGGCAGAAAGGAAGGGCTTCCACCCAGAGCCAGAGGCTACATAGAGCTGTCTTCTGGGACATCTTGTGGGGCTCTTCTCCTGTAACATCCCCCCTTCTCCTGGGGCCTGTACCCCCTGTACTTTGCTTCCAGCCCAGACACTATGTTCTTTCTTTTTGTCAAAGTCAAGAAAACCAAATGGGGGAGGTGGCAAAGGCTTCTTTTTGTCTTTTGGTTTTTTGAGACAAAGCCTCAAGCTGTCGCCCTGAGTAGAGTGCTGTGGCATCGCAGCTCACAGGAACCTCCAACTCCCGGGCTCAAGCGATTCTCTTGCCTCAGCTTCCCAAGTAGTTGGGACTACAAGCACCCACCACAATGCCTGGCTATTTTTTTTTAAAGATGAGGGCTCACTTTGGCTCAGGCTGGTCTTAAACCTGTGAGCTCAGGCAATCCACCGGCCTCAGCCTCCCAGAGCACTGGGATTCTTTTTGTCTTAAATTCACCAGCATGAGAAAGGAGGGGCCTTGATTAGCCATGGAGGGCCTGGAGCCCTCAGGAGTTACCAGAGAAAGTTTTTTTCTTCCTTGAATGAGCAGAGGGGGCCTGGGTCTCCCCAGCACTCCTCCTGGACCTGTGCTCCTTTTTAGACTACCTTGGGGACCCCAGATGCTAAAGATGGAAAGGGAGTCAGTGGCCTACATCCCAGCTTGCGTAAGCCCCGCTTCTAAGTTGGTCCATGCCCTTCCCAGTAGTTCAAGAGCATTTTGTCCTGCTTGTCCCCAGAGAGGACTGGGTGAACCCACTGCTGCACTCCCCTCCACCTCAGGAAAAAACAACAACAAACAAAAAACAAACAAACAAACAAACAAACAAAAACCGCCTCCTGGTTTCTGTAGCTGGGTCTGCCCCAGGGTGTGCTAGGATACCCAGATGCAGGACTTCAGAGTTAGGGGCTGGGGTGGGGGTGGAACCTGAACCTTGAGTCTGGGTTTCCAAGAGGGGTCTTGGTAGAGATAGATCTGTTACCTTCTCCAATGGCCTAGCCAGATGCAAAGCCTGATAGCTTTAACTTAGTGGCAGAGGAGCTTGATTAAGTGTAAAGTGAGGATGGTGGGGAGGAAGCTGTCTCAGAGCTCTGGCGAAAAAGGAAGGACAGATATTGTTCCGTTTTCTGCCCTTGATCCTGGGCTACCCTTGGCAGTTTAAGGCCAGGAACCGGCCAAAGTGGCTGTTTGTGGTGGAGCCAAGCAGGTGGGAGGCACAAAATAAGGGGGTTGTGGGGTGGTGCCTGTGGCTCAGTGAGTAGGGCACCTGCCCCATATACCGAGGGTGGCCCACGGGTTTGAACCCGGCCCCGGCCGAACTGCAACCAAAAAATAGCTGGGCGTTGAGGCGGGCGCCTGTAGTTCCAGCTACTCAGGAGGCTGAGGCAAGAGAATCGCCAGCAGTTGGAGGTTGCTGTGAGCTGTGTGACACCACGGCACTCTACCGAGGGCGAAAAAATGAGACTCTGTCTCTACAAATAAATAAATAAATAAATAAATAAGGGGGTTGTCATTCAGGTGCGGACACCCCTGTCCGAGGACCGGCCTCGGGACAGGGCTCAAGAGGTGTTGCCGGCAAGGTGGATGTAGGCACAGCAGAAGCAGAGGCCCTTTAAGCGGCCCCGGGCGGAGCGTGGCGCTGAGGATTCCACCCTGGCCGCCGGGCGAGCCTTGCCTCCCGCCGCCAGAGCAGAACATTGCGAATTAGCTCATTTTGCGGTCAATTTTCCACTGCTTAAGAAACACTGAGCCACCCACATGAGCGGCCCCACCCAGGACTTCCAGTATCCTGGGCACGGGGCTTGGGAGGAGTAGCAACCTTGGGGGCGGCGGGCGCCGGGGTGCGGATGGGGGCCCCTTTATGACAGCCTGAACTCTGGAGTCGGGGCGGTCCCGGCACCCAGCTGCGGACCGCTAGAGTGCGCAGAGGGCCATTGGTTTGTTAATACGCTCTCGGTGAAAGGCGCGGGCTGAGGTTTATGGGGAGGGATTGTAATTAGAGGACAAATTGCGCTGCCGCCAGCGCAGCTTCAGAATGCCGGGGCAGGGGGGACCCGCTGGGACGAGGCGCGCGCCCAACCTCGGTGCAGATGTGCAGCAGCTGGAAGCCCGGGCGCTGCAGGACGCCCGGAGTTTGGCCCCGAGGGGGCGGGCGCGGGAGCCGCTTTGTGGGGCCAGCACAATGCTCTTAACACTCGGCTGCCCCCTTTGTGCCCGGCTGCGCCGCCCGCCGACCCCGCGGCGCCTTTGTACCGCGCCGCCACCGCCCGAAGCCGGGAGCCGGAGGCCTCTCCCGCCCGGCTGGCCCGCCCTGGCGCTTCAAAGCTGCCCGGCGCGTGCCAGCGCTCGCCTCGCGGCCTCGGACCCGCCGCCCGCCTCAGACCCAAATCTGCCCAGATCTGGCCGCAGGCCCTGCAGCCGGGTTGGGAGAGTGCCCTAGAGGTGCTGTTGCCGCTTCTTTGGCCTGAAAGGGGGAGGGCGGGGCGCGATTTTCCACGGTGCTTGGAGCCTGGGAACGCGGCTGCCCCGCCAGGTCCATCCATACGCCGGGCTGGTTGTGTGCGAAAGAGCTCCGGCTCCGTGGAGCTGGAGAATCCGTCTGCGACCCAGTAATTTCTCCTCTGCCCTCCCTCCCCCCAACGCTGAGGTCCTGCGGAGCCGTTCCTCTGCCCCAGGACTCAACCGCACAACTTTTGCCACTTCTCTTTTGGGCTCACAAGCAGTCTTGGGTTCAGAACCCCATTTCACAACCCCCCAAAATAAGGCTATGAGAGCCCAGTAAAGGGAGGTGTGTAAGTTTGAACCCAGGGACTTCTCTGGAGGTCAGCCTTCCTGGTAGTCACAGCTACCAGAGACCAACTTCCTGGGGACCAGCTAGTGAGTCCTGTTCTAGAGAGCTGCTTGTAGGGCCCAGCCCAGCCCCGGGCAGCCTCAGGTACCTCCACAGCCTGAGAATTGTATTGAGGGGTGGGCTCTGGACCTCCTAAAATAGGCTGGAGCTCTTGCCATAATATCAGTGGGTCTGAGAGAAGGCCCAAGGGAGTAGACTCCCAGTCTTTACCCATGGGGGAAAGAGTCCTCCACCTGAGTTGCCCAGCCTGGAAGCTCAGGAATGAGGGTCAGGGAGAGGGGTCTTGCTCATCCCTAGCTGGAAGAATCTGGTTGGGTACTAACATTGTCAGCATATGCTGGCTGAGTCCTGTCTGACTTTGGCCAGGAGCATTCCCAGTCCCAAGGTCCCAGCAAGGATGAGGCCAGCTGTGGCCCCACAGCCAGGCTGCATGCTTTAATGGGACACATGTCGCTGTGTGGCCCCTGTGAGCTCGACCTGCTTCTGGCTTTGAGTGGCCACAGGCAGAAAATTGCTGCATTGTCCCAACATTAGGGCAACTAATGCGGCGTCCCAGGGTGGCCAGAGCGTGAAGCGCACAGAAAGGCTTGCTGGCCAGCACTCCTTGACTCAGCATCTTCATCAGTCCCAAGGAGGCGCTAGGCCCTGTCGAGGTCATTAAAACAGCCCACAGCTGGCCCACAGACTTCCCCAGTGAGCAATTCCCAGAACGCTCACAGACACAGGGCAGCAAGGACTTGGCAAGTGGGCTCAGAAGTAAGAACAGGACAGGTATGGAAGAGGTGGGCATGGGGCCATGCCTGTGGCTCAGTGAGTAGGGCTCCAGCCTCATATACCAAGGGTGGCAGGTTCAAACCCAGCCCTGGCTGAACTGCAACAAAAAAATAGCCAGGCATTGTGGCGGGCGCCTATGTAGTCCCAGCTACTCAGGAGGCTGAGGCAAGAGAATTGCCTAAGCCCAAGAGCTGGAGGCTGCTGTGAGCTGTGACGCCATAGCACTCTACTGAGGGTGACAAAGTGAGACTCTGTCTCTAAAAACAAAAAAAAAGGAAGAGGTGGGCATGAGAGTGGTCCTGAGTTGGGAAGTGATGGGTGCCAGAGAGATAAAAAAAAGAAAGGAGAGAGGTGTCCCTAGGGAGGGAGGAGGGATCCTGAAGGAAAGAGGAAGCCTGGGCTATGGGAGGGGCCCAGCGGAAGGAGGTAGGGAGTTTCCTTGTTCATCCCCTTCTGTCCCTCCTCCTCAGGGTTTCTAGAGTTGAGAGGGCCTCATTGACATGTAAACGAGGGTCCCCAATAAAGGCGGCGCTGCCTGCTCCTCGCACACACACTGCAACATGGGCACAGTGCCTGTCACCCCGGGCAGTCTCCGAGTCTCTGCCGGCAGTTCTCGAAAGGTCTGGGGTCCTGAGGGACTCGGGGTGGGCACCCTTTCCCAGGCCAGCATGGGGCAGGGCAGGTGGGCAGGGGTCCCATTCTCTAAAGGCCACTGTCCCCAGATCTCCAAGCCACTGATGGAGAAAAAGCGACGTGCGCGCATTAACCTGTCTTTGGAGCAGCTGAAGTCACTGCTGGAGAAACACTACTCTCACCAGGTGAGATTCAGGGAGGGGCAACCTTACTCCCTTCACCTCAAGCTGCCTGCCTAAGGGCCTTTTCCATGGATCTGCAGATCCGGAAGCGCAAGTTGGAGAAGGCTGACATCCTGGAATTGAGCGTCAAGTACATGAAAAGCCTTCAGAACTCATTGCAAGGTAGAGGGAGAAGGCCTAGAGAGGGTAGGGAAAGGAGCTGGGGTGTGAGGGGATCAGAACCATGGATAGGACAAGGTCAGATGAAAAGGGATGAAGAGGCCAGGCGTGGTGGCTCACACCTGTAATGCCAGCACTCTGGGAGCCTGAGGTGGGTCAATCGCCTGAGCTCACAAGTTCAAGGCCAGCCTGAGCAAGAGCGAGAGCCGTCTCTAGAAAAAAAAAAAAATAGCCAGGCGTTGTGGCAGGCATCTATAGTCCCAGCAACTTGGGAGGCTGAGACAAGAGAATCATTTGAGCCCAGGAGTTGGAGGTTGCTGTGAGCAGTGATGCCACAGCACTCTACCCAGGGTGATAGCTTGAGGCTCTGTCTCAAAGAGAAAAAAAAAAAGGGATAAAGAGGAAAGCTGAGGTAGATGTAGATGGGCAGCTGGATGAGGAGGGGGCCCCAGCCCACTGCGAGAGAGAGGCGGGGGAGGAGCAGCAAAGACCTGGCTGGCTGTGGATTTGTAATCTGGGTGGGCGGAGGTCTGGACCCTGGGAGAGACGTGCTGGTTGCTTTCCCTTCCTCAACATAATTCTGCCCTCCCTTTCTCTCTCTACCCCTTCATACCTCTCCTCTCCTCCTACTCTCTTCTACTCTCTCCTCCCCGTCTCTCCTGTCCACTCACCGTTCCCCAGGGCTCTGGCTGGTACCCGGCGGAGCCGAGTGCATATCGGGCTTCCACGGCTGCCTGCCGGGCATGAGCCAGGTCCTCCGGCGTGGAGAGGAGGGCGGCAGCGGCCTGCGCTGCCCCCTGGCGCCACAGAGCGCGAATGGCAGCACCACGGACAGCGCCAGCCCCGGCCCGGAGGCCCCAGCGCGGTGCGGCCCCTGTGCCCCGGCCATCTGGGCTCCTGCTGTAGTCTCCAGCGGCCTGCGGTCCCAACCACCCCGGCTCCTCTTCCCCGGAGGTCTCCCCAACTCGCCCTCGAACGTCCCAGCGCCGCCGCCAGCGTCGCGCCGCCGCGCCGAGAGCCCAGGGTCGGGACTGCGTGTGTGGCGGCCCTGGTGAAGCCTTGGCGCGGCCTCAAACTCAAGGGGGTCCCCGTCTAGCTTGGGGACCCAGAGACTATCTTGAGCATGCCCATGGTGAATGCTAGGACCCCTCAATCGCCTGTTCTGGTCCTGGGGCGGGGTGGCCTCGCGAGTGCGGCGCAGGGAAATACGCGGAGCCGCGGGCGTGCCGGGTCTTCGCGTCTAGGGGTAGTCCACTCCAGGCCCACCTACTCGGGCCCGACCCGCTCGTCATACTCCCACCCTCCTGTGGGGCTGGGCTGTGTCCCGGGCCGTGCCCCTTTCCCAGGGGCCCCTGGCAGACAGCCCGCCTCCACTCCCGCCCAGCGGCCCGGCAGTGGTGGGAAGGTAGCAGTTGGCAACAGCGCAGAGCGGACCCCTCGCAGCGAGGAGAATCGCTGCCCCGCCCCAGCCCATTCAACAGGCAGCGGGCGCCCAGTTCCCACAGGCACAAAGCGGGTCGGGCCCCGCCCCGTCCCGTCGAGGGGCCCCCTAGCCCACCCCCACCCTCTCGGCTTCCGCCGATCCCTACCCTCTCTGCCGGCGGCGCGCACGCCGGGTTCGCGCAGTCTCCAACGCCCGCCCTTCTCAGAAGCCCCGCCCCTCTCCAGCCCCGTTTCTCGACGGCACAGAGCTCGGCCCGGCTCCTGAATCACCCAGCTCAGACGCACCGCCCCACACAAGTTACCCTTTGCTAGTTAGCTCCGGCTTGAGGGCTGAAAAAGTGAGCCGGGCGCCTCTCACGAGAAGGACAGGCCTTCTCGGCAAAGACCCCTGGTCCACATTCCAGACATAGGCTCCACTGAGCCCGCGCCTCCGGACCTCTCTAGGACCCAAACCTTCCATGGCCCTCCAGCGCTCTAGGCCTGTTTATTCGTCCATACAAGAAGCAATGGCTGCGCTGGCCCGGGCCCACGAGGGGCAGCTTGGGTGTGTGGGATTAGGGTTCCTGGCACTTCTTCCCACCAGCTTGTAACTCGAAATAAAGACGGTGTGAATCCGTGAAGGTGGATATCAAGAGAACACGATGGTTCTAACTTCTCCCACGATGCCTACCTTTTGAACCACAAATATCAACTTTCCGTAGAAACACTTCTTGCCCTGCCCGTGTCCGATGCGTTAAACACTTTCTGGTCCGGTCTCAGGAAGAAGGACCCTCAGTGCCTCAGCAGTCTGGCTCCCCACCCCACTCTGCGGGCAAGGGAGAGCGCACACGAACCGGGGTGGCTTCTCGGTTCTCCGCTTCCTGCGGTGGTGAGACAGGGAGTGCCCAGGATGAGTCCTTTTGCCGCCCAGCAGGTGGCGTCCTTGCGCCGTGCACCCAAAGGTATAGTCTGGCAAATTCGGAAGGTGCCTGCGGGAGGGACGAAGGACAGGGATGGGCAACTGGCCCCGGGCGTCTCAAGCTAGGGCTCATTCTGTCCTACTCATTCTTCTGGATCAAGTTTACAGTGACTGGCGGCCCCAGACGCCTCTCTCCCGTGGCAGAGATTGCAACCAGCACAGCTGGTCCTGCTCGTAGGTCCTCACTGACTCTTAGGTGGGACCCCAGCACTTGCCTGGAGACAGAATATCCCACCCAAAGGAATTGGTTCCTTAGCAGAGGAGTTCAAGTTCCAGACGAAGGGACATTTGGGTCCTGCTGTTAGGTTATAGATGAGTTTTCCAAGGAAGCAGCCTCAGAATGCCAGGTGAAGGCCCAGCTTGTGGCTCAGGCCTGTAGTCCTAGCAGGCTGAGGCAGGAGGATCACATGAGCACAGAAGTTTGAGGTTGCTATGAGGTATGATGGCATGGCATGCTACCCAACACAGTGCAACTCTGTCTCAAAAAAGAATGCCAGGTGAAAATCTTAAGGAAGTTTTTATTGGGTCCTGTACAGAAGAAATGCTCAGTTGTCAAAAAACTACAAAGGGATCCTGGCTTCCAGGCTGGGTGGTGGTATGAAGACAGAGCTCCCTCCCAGTAAGCCCAGGGTCAAGCTCCTTAATGCAGCAAACAGGCTGGGAGGCTGGACAAGGTTTGGGAGAGAGCTCAGGCCCCAGGTCCTCCACTTGGGGTCCTCTCCTTTTTTTTTGTAGAAACTTCAGGAGTGAAGTGATTTCAGCCCCTTCGAGTATTGCCATTGGATATGAAATATACAGAGCAAAAACTCAAGGTGACAAATGGGTGAAAACCCAAGCTGACAAATGGACAAATGCCCCTAAAATGCAGGAGACAGTGGCTAGTTGGTGACCTCTGCCCCCACATAACACATCGGTCCTTGAAGGCACAGCAGCATGGGCCAGAAGTGGCCCCTTGCCTGTCCATGTCTGGACTGCAGTCCCTTGCCTTGCTCACCTGTGGCCAACTCATCCCCCAGTTACCCCACAGACAGGGACTGGAAGGGTCTCTGAGGCAGAGACAGAGTTGGACAGCCTCCCCCCAGCAGCCTCTCCTGGAGCTGGGACCATGTCCAGAGGGTGAGGAGATGGGTTTGGCCACCCAAAGGGGCAGAAGGAACAGGGCACAGGCTGGCTCTATGCTGGCCTTGGACATGGCTCCAGTCTTCACATTAAGGGGCCACTGCATAGAGACAAGGCCTGGAGGAAACAGCCTCTGAACTGACCCCCATCCTACCAGCTCAAGACCCAGGGCCTGTGGCAAAGCCAAAGCCTGCATAGGGTCTGCCCAGGAGGGAGACTAAGAAAAAGCCCTCTCCCTGGGAGAGAGGACTCTTGCCAGGCGCCAGACCTGCACAGGTGGGGGAGGTGAGATTGGGGATGGGCACCAGGACAAGGAAGTCCAGACCTCTCTGATTTAGTCCTTTCTACCCTATACCTACTACCTTCATGGAGGGGGTCAGTGGTGGCTGATGAGTGGGGACAGGCAACAATGGCAGAGTGATGAGGGTGGGAAACAGTGGTCAGGTGGCTGTGGTGCCAATGCAAAAGTGTTGTGCTTAGTGGGGTGGGTGTGAGCTCCCAAGGAGGCAAGGTGTGCTGAGAGTGGGAGGCTTCAGGCCTGGGGTGCCATACCAGGCCACTTGCTGAAAAGTGACCCCCACAAAGGACCCACAGAGGGTCCTAGACTACTCTCACACCTGGTCCACTCAGTGGCCAGAGTAAGTAGACCAGGAGACTTCTTCAAACAGCCCTGAGAGTTAACATGGTCACCTGTTCATCACAGATGGGGAAACTGAGGCAGAACAGGTCAGAAACAGGGAGACCTGTTCGGAGAGCTTGTTTGGGCTCTGAAGACCCCTGTGCTTGGACACTCTCTACACCCCATCCTGGGGTGTGACAGTTACAGTGTTGGGTGTGGTCCAGTGGCTGCCTGCTCCTGTTCTGCTCTTGCAAGGTGCAGCTTTGCTTTGTCTGATGGTGGCCCAGGCCCAGGGTTTCCCTAACTCTCAGCCCAGTTGTCTGAGGCTGGGGAAAGCACAGCCCGAGGTGCACACATTATTCACTAGCCAAGCCCAGCCTCAGTCTGCCTCTAAGATGTCATGCCGAGCAGTTGGTCCGTGCCCAGCACAGTCATGCAAGGCAGCAGTCGCCCCTGGGCAATGCCGGCAGGGAGTAGTCGGAGAACAGAGGCGCTGAACTGCCACCCACTCACCCCTGGAGGGGTGACACATGTCTGCGCTCGGGACAGAGGTGGCATCTTTGGTGCTGTGCCCTGCAGGCCACTTGGCCTGCCCGGCGTCAGGGAAGCGGCGCTGGTGGGTCTTAGGACGCCGAGCCCAACGAGTCTGAGTGCAGTGTGACGTAGCCGGAGGACTCTGACGGCGAGCTGAGGAAGCTGCTGGTGCTGCCGTCGCCACCCACCGCTCGCAGGCCCCCGGGCTCTCCCCAAGATGCACTCAAGCGTGTCCGTAGGGCTTCGGCGTGCGCATGCGCGGCCGGGCGCGGCCCGGGGCTCCTTTGGGGGCCGCCAGGGGGCGTCAGGGCTTCCCCCGGCTCCGCGCCGTCTGGGGCAGGAGCCACTACCGGGAAGGGCCCCGGCGGGCACCGCAGAGCCTGCGGCTCTCGCTCGAAGGCGGTCAGGGCGAAGGCGTCCGGCAGCAGCGAGGCTGAGGCGGAGCGGGCGCCGGGCCCAGAGCGGCGGCGCGGGCTGCTGGGACTGTCGGGGGGCGAGTCGCGGGCGCGGCGCGGGCCGCCGTCCAGGGTCTGGGGGCGCAGGGACAGCAGGCTCTCCGCCGATCGGCGGCGCGGACGGAACGGGGGTGCGTCTTTGCCGAAGGCCAGCAGGCTGCTGCGGCCTGAGTCAGGCCCAGCGGGCAGCACCAGGCGCGCCAGGGAGGCCAGGTCCTCGCCGGAGCCCCATCGTGGCAGGAAAGTGGGTAGCTGGACTGCGGCCCACACTTCTGCATCGTCGTGGGAGAAACGCCGCGTGGGTGGGACCTGGCAGGGCAGGGCAGGCTTTAATCCGGAGCTGCCCTCTCCCAACAGGAATCCCCTCCAACCCACATCTTGGCAGGGCCACATGTGACAGGTCAGGAACTAGACTGTGGGCCAGGGCGGCCTGGTTTGGAGCTGTGAGATAATGGGGCTAGTGACAATTCCTGGGAGTCTCAGTGTTGCCGTCAGTAGCTTGGGCCAGTTGGATAGAAGGTTCCTTGAGAAGGGTACTGAGCAAGGAGAAAATAACCCAGACAACAGGGAGTGTAGGGGCAGCAGGGGGGTGCCCTGCCTGGGCCCAGGGGCACAGAGTCTGTGAAGTTGGGCCAGTCCCTGGAGGCACAGGGGACATGAGATGAGCTCCAGGAGGAACGGCTTTGGGGAGGTCAGAATATCCTGCCAACCACACACTGGGCCTCTCATCCTTACCTGCAGGTACTGCATCTTGTCCTCCTGCAAGGGCTGCAGTGGGCAGAGCTGGGGCAGGCCCCGCTCCAGGGCAGAGATCTCATACTTAGCCATCCTGTCCAGGGCCATAAAATCACCTCCATAGCTGTAGTCGAGGGAACGCTCCAACACCAGGTCTTGGGGGATGCCACCTTCCAGGCTGGTCTCTGCAGAGTGGGGCAGAGGTTTAGGACTGTGGGAACTTGGAGGCACTTCAGAGGGAATCCCAGGCCTCCTCCTCCCAGACATGCACAGGCAGTGGGCTGCTTAGCTGAAAAGGGAAGGAGCAGGGTTCTGGGTTCAAATTCTGATTCTGCCCCCTTTTATCTGTGAGCCAGGGAAGCAAGAGGTCACATACTGGGGCATTCCCTCATCTAGGATAAGGGGTGAGACCTGAGGTTTCTGTGGGAGCCTGAGAACACCAGTATGTGTAAGCGGCTGGCAGTGCCTGGCACCTAACAAAGGCTTAGCCTAGGACAGGGAAAGCGGAATCTGGATCTAGAGAAGCCCCTGGGGCAGTGTACTGGGGACCTCTAAGGTTGGGGGGGTTAGCCTAGCGCACAATGGGACACAGTTTGGTGTCCACAGATCCTCTCTATTAACCACAACATTAGATTAACTGGAACCTCAGAGCAGCCAAGCCAGATAAGAGAAAGTCTTCAGGGAATTTAGGTTGGGTTCAAGTACATTCTCTGATGGTTGAGAATGGAGTCACCAAAGGATCATGGGGGGTCAGCTAACTGCTGTTTTCCTGCTGATCCAGGATTTCACTGCAGATGCCACTCACTTCTCCTGGGGGGGGGGCAGTTCTCAGGCCATTCTTACCATCATCAGAGTCCTCATCGTTGGCCATGAGGGCCACACACTTCTCCCATACGGCTCTGAGGTCAGCCCGGTAGCGGTCACAGGCCCAGAGGAACACAGGCAGCAGCAGGGCCTGGGTCACAGAGCACCACAGCACACAGAGCACCATCCAGGGCGCCGAGGCGTCTGCCCGCAGGCTGCTGAAGCTCACCACCTGTGGGCACAGCACTCAGCCTGGCACCGGGCAGGACCCCATAGCCTCAGTTATCCCATCTGTATGGCAGGTCTGACAGCCCACCTCCCAGAAGATGAAAGAGCTAAAATGTGGTGTAGAAGGCCCTGGCTTGTGAAGGTCACCTGGCTGCCAAGATGAACAATCATATCCTCAGTGTGTGCACAGTACTTTACAGTGTACCAGGCAATACTGGTCCGGTCTGGTCTCACTCTGGTGTCCAGGCTGGAGTGCAGTGGTATCATCATAGCTCAATGCAACTCAAATTCCTGGGCTTAAGAGATCCTCCTGCATCAGCCTCCAGGGTAGCTGGAATTACAGGTGTGTGCCACCACACCTGTCTAAGTTTTTTAATGTTTTGTGGTAGAGATGGGGGTCTCAATATTTTGCCTGGGCTGGTCTCAAACTCCTAGCCTTGAGCAATCCTCCTGTTTCAGCCTCCCAAAGTGCTGGTATTACAGGCATGAGCCACTGCATCTGGTGCCTTCTTTTTTTTTTTTTGCAGTTTTTGGCCAGGGTCGGGTTTGAACCCACTACCTCCAGTATATGGGGCTGGTGCCCTACTCCTTTGAGCCACAGGTGCTGCCCTGTTGTCTCCTTTTTGAGATGAAGAGTTTGAGGCTCAGAGAACCAGATCTCAAGTCTATTCAGGGACCTTTCTGCCACTCCTCACCCCCAGCCAGTGGTCTTCTTGGCCTTGCCCCTACTCCAAAGGTCTAGATCTCAGACCCCAACGGAGATTCGAGTGGCACAGTCTAGCCAGGAAGACTTTGGTTCACTGCCCTGGAACCCCGTCATTCCTCCCATCCCAGGAGAGCCCTCATTGCTCCACTCTCCCACCTGGTAATCCGAGTGACATTTAATGATTCCCACAGCAGAGCAGAAGGCATCATGGGTCTGCCATTTGTGAGCTGGGTGGTCCTCAGAAAGCTACTAAACCTTCCTGGGGCTTGGTTTCTTCATCTGGCCACATGGCCTAAGAACACCCTACCCAAAGGTATGGAAGGCTCCAAAACAGCACCCCTTCCTCAACCTGAAGAGAAGGGGGGGCCCTTCTCCTCCTCCACTGCTCCCTCCAAACTGCCCCCACAGTGCTGTTTGGTTCTCAGCAGTATCACAAGGCCCCTCCCCTCTGTTGGACCAGGGACACCAGGCCCCACTGTACACATGAGGATCCTATGTCCAGGGGCAGGGCATGCTGGACCTGCTAGGTTGGAGGTGGGCGGCAGGTCAGCAGGGGGCACACATCCTGAGCGTATCACCTGCCTCTGAAGCTGTCACCCCTCTTCTTACCTTTCTGGAGCTTGTGTCTTGTGGTGAGTACAGGGATACAGCCCTGCCCTGCAGCTCAGATGAAGCCTCTCTGGCTGGTCCTTGCTCCTAGCCCTTCTCTGTCTCAGTCTACAGACAGGGCACTGGGGACTGGACTACTGAGTCCAAACTTCCCATTCCAGCCTCACTGGAAGTACCATAGGCAGCCCCATGGCACCTTGTCATCAAGGCTGTTCTCAGATCAGCCCTCATCTTCACGTTCCCCAGCACTTAGGATCACAGGCAACTCCTCTAAAGACACTAACTTGCTCTGTCTCCCACTCCACTGGTCCTACCTACCTGCACCACCAAAGCTCCCTCTGTTCATTCTAGAACCTGGGCTCACCAGGAAGCCGGTGGGCATCTTACCCCACCTCTGCATCAGATAGGCCTCAGGTGAGGGGGAGAAACTCCTGTGCAGTGCGGCAGAAAGACCCTGGGCTATGCAGTTCCTTGATATGCATTCAAGCCCCACCACACCTCCCTGACTTTAGGCAGGTTGTTATACCTCTCTGAACCTCAGTTTCCAAATCTGTAAATAGGGAGGATGATGTTGCTCAACTTAAAGAACTAGGTTTGAGGATTCAACCACCTACTGCCTGGAGTGTGCCCAGCCCCAGGGCTGTCCCAGAGCCCAGACTCTTCTACCTGACACTCTCACCCACCAGCACGGGGAAGCCCATGAGGCAGTCGTAGATGACGACTATAGTGGCCACGAGGCCCGTGATCTGCAGCGAGGTTTTGGCGGGCTCCGAGCCGTCAATGGAGGAGCGTCGCTTGCCCTGTGCGTCCTCCACCACGATGGTGGGCACAGTGAAGGCACGGCGGTTGGCCCGGCGCCCCACCTGCGTGGCCAGTGTCTGGAAGAGGGTGATGGCAGTGCAGACCACACCCATGGCCACGCTGCCACCCACCAGCAGCAGGAAGCAGACACCAAAGCCCAGGCCGATCTCAGCCACAATGAAGCGGCAGCCGTGGGTGTAGAAGCGCTCACTCGTGTCGTGCCAGCCGACGGCAGGCAGGGCCGATAGGATGAAGGACACCATCCAGATGCCCATGACTGTGTGCACGGCCTGCTTCTTGGCGTTGCTCAGCCTGGCACAGGGCAGGATGAACAGAGGGACCCAGCGTCACTCACAGGCCTCCCCAGGCCTCTGGAGACACCCTTGCACCCCTCTCCCCAGCACATTACAGTCACGGCACAACCATCGCTGCAGGGCCTTGTCCCTCACATAGGCGATACCTGTGCACATTGTCACACATCCCTTTCCAAGCACTTCTGCACTGGGCACGTGAGTACACCCAGGCACACCTACGTGCACCTCCAGCCACCCCTTGGGAGTCCCTGTCCTCCCCAACACACACCCCAGGCGCCTGCTCTCTAGGAACCCCAGACATCTGAGGGCTCACCGATAGTTGACGGGCCAGCGGACCATCCACATGCGGTGGTAGGAGAGTGAGGTGACAGAGAAGCAGGTGGCCAGGGTGAGCGTGTAGAAGGTGGACACAAAGACCTTGCAGAGGCCCTCGTTCCACTCATAGTCCAGGCGCTGCCGCCGCAGTTGCACCACGGCATAAGTTGCAATGGGCACAGCCACATTGAGCATGTGGGTGGCTGCGAGCATGCACAGCAGGAACTCCAGGGGCTTCCACTTCTTCTGCTTGGCACCAATGCTGAGGATGCCCCAGGCGTTTGCCAGCAGGGAGAGGCCCCCACACACCAGCCAGCCCACCGCACTACCAGGCAGCCGCCGCTCATCACTCATGGTGCAGATGGGAACGGGCGGGTGGCTGAGGCATCCTCCTTGGGGCGTGGAGCAGCAGCCCTCACTCTTGGTGGTGCCAAGACATTGGGGACCTCGAGCATCTGTGGGGGGTGGGGAATGAGCGTTCAGTGACTGCCCCTCTGGATACAGCATTGGAGCTCTTGGGCCTCTGGGGTAGGAGACAGGGAGTGCAGTGGTTTGAGTGTCCCCTCTAAAACCCAGGTTGCCACTTAACTGACATTGTAATAATATTAAGAGGTGGAACCTTTAAGGGGCGATTAGGCCATGAGGGCACCCCCTCATGGGTGGATTTAATGCCTTTGGAAAGGGGCTTTGAGGAGTGGGTTCTCTCAGTGCCTCCATTCTTCTGCCATGTGCAGAAGAGTGTTCCTCCCCTCTGGAGATGCAGGGGTCAAGGCACCATCTTGAAATAGAGACCAGGTCACGTTGACCTTGATCTTGGACCTCCCTGCCTCCAGAGTGATGAGAAATAAATTTCTGTTCTTTCTAAATTGCCCAGTCTCAGGTAATGTTACAGCAGCACAAATGAGTAAGACAAGGGAGGGTCCCACTAGGTTGTTGTACCCTGCTCTCTACACTTTGAGGCCTTTCACCCCTGTCCCTGGCATCTACAGGACTGTATACAGAGGTGTCCAATAAGTGCGTTTTCCCTCATTTCTGCCTTCCAGGTCACCTGCATCTTCAGAGAACCAGCCAGGCTGGCCCGGGATGGCACTCTGGCCCCAACCCAGAAAAAGTCCTCTTGCCGTCAAATATTCCCAAATCCTCCAATAGCCCAAGCCATCCCCCCACCCCTCAGTGGCCATCTTGGGAACTTGCTTTAATTCATTCCACTTCATTTCAGCTGAAGGAGGCTGTGCCTGGGAGGATTATGTCTCCTAAACTTCCCTGCCCCTCTCCTGGCTCTCAGCTGATCTATGAGATGGCAGGAACTGATCACCACTTTCATGCCCACCCTGGGATTGGGCAGTGTGTTTTGTCAGCCCCCAGTTGGCCATCCACAGCTAGGACCCCCAGGCTGGGATTTAAGTTCCAGCATAGTAGCTGTGTGGCTCAGAGAATGTCCTTGCACCCTGTTCTTCTCTAAAGGGGGCTGTCATGTTTCCTCCATGGGGAGGCTAGAGTGGACAGATGCTACACCTCCAAAGCTCTAGGCCCAGGTGTCACAAACCCCATAGTCTGGGGTATTCTGGGGTGGTGGTTAGTACCAGGCTCTGGGCAACTTGAGCAGCATGGGCCTGGAGACAGCCCAGAGACCACACCTTGACCCTAAGGAGGAACTGCCAACTGCCTTTGTGTATGAGCCAAAGACAAAGATGCTGGGTAGGAAGCAGGTGTCGAGGAGGTGCGCCATGCTGCCAGAGGACTGGGCAGTGAGTCCCCCTTCCCTCTTCCCAGACTGACTTCCCTCTGCTTACATATAGTTGGCCCTTCTCACCCAAGGGCCTGTGTAATCACATTTGCTGTGTTCTCATGCCCCCAATATTTATGGGCATTTACTGTACCAGACACAGCCATGGGATTCCCCCAAGGAGGAATTAATTATCTGTAGGATGGGATGGAGATGCCCCTACAGCTGTCACTGCCAGAGCCAACAGGATGCACCCCTTTGCTTGTCTTGTCCAGAATTCTTTTGCAGAATTTTGTCTGCAGCCCAGCTCCCCCTGGACATTCAGGCCCCCTACGGGAAGTCTATCATTCATCTTTGTATCACTGCCCTGAAACTGCCCAGACCTCTGACCTAAGAAAGAGTCTAGTTTGGGTAACTAAGGCCCCTTAGTTGTCTCTGGGTGGGGTACTGCTGCAACCAGAGAAATTCCTTCCCAAATATTTATTAGGTTTCTACTTATAGAGTAGGCCTCCTCTTCCCTATCCCAGCCCCAGGGTGGGAGGTGGGATGGTCCCATTGAACTATCCAACAGCAAATTTTTCTGACCCCAGTGGAGAGGCCACATGATATGGGAGAAAAAGTGTGGACCCAACTGATGCTGTTGGACTCTGAACCCAGCTCCCCAGCTAGTTGACTCTCTGTGCCTCAGTTTTCTCATCTGTAAACTGGACATGATGATACCTACCTTGAAGAGTGTTGTGGGTGGTTAATGAGCTATGCCAGGGAACGTACTTAGAATGGAGCCAGGCAAGCAGTAAGTGCTCAATAAATGCTTGCCATCTCAATGTCTATCTTTTTTTTTTTTTTTTTTTTTGCAGTTTTTGGCTGGGGCCGGGTTTGAACCCACCACCTCCAATATATGGGGCTGACGCCCTACTCCTTGAGCCACAGATGCTGCCCTACTCAATGTCTATCTTAAAGCCCTCTCGGTACACTGGAACTATGTTGTCTCTTAAGGACCAAGGCACTGAGGGTGGAGGTCCGGGTTAGCCTCAGACCCCCAAGTAGATGCATAGTCTCTGGGACCAGTACTTGAGACAGACTAGCCTGAGGAATGAGGGGGCCACAGGTCTACCTCCAGCCTTTAGGGTGCCTGGCAGCCTTCCGGGGGTTTAGAGCAGAGTGTGAGTAAGTGCTGTGAGCAGAGTTGTAGACACCAGTGGTCTTTACATTATCAGACAGGAAACTGGACTCAGCATGCACCTGCTGGGCCAGTATCTCTTCCCACCTGCACTGGGGCTACGTTGGCCATCAGATTGGGAGGGCTTCTCTCAAGTGCCCAACAGACACTCTGACTCCTGTGACCTTGGCCCAATCCAGCCCACCCTGTCCGTGAGATGATTACTGGTGTGGGGTGGTGAAAAAAGGTTCCATAAGCTGCCATGAGTACAACCCATCACAGTGCCAGTTCTTCCCCTCAACTAGCTTAATGCTGCCTTGCCGCAGCAAAAGGCTCTTGGGTCTGTGGGCAGAGACATGTTCCCCACGGGTAAGGGAGGGAGCGTCCTCCTGGAAATTGGCATACTCTTCCCAATTAACATCCCCAGCAATTTCGTGTGATGGATACCCGTGTCATCCTCATTTTAAAGATGATCTAGCAGAGGCAGAAAGAGGTATATTAAACCACTTGCCCAAGCCAGTATGTGCCTCACATCAAAGACCTAGACTATCAACCTAAAATGTCAACAGGGCATTTTCTTTTTTTTGTCCCTAGAGCTGGGTTTCTCTGAGCCTCCAGGTCCTGCAGGACAAGTCCTTCTGTCACACTACAGACGGAAGAGACTCAATGCTCACTGGCCACAAAGAGAGCAAAGTGTCAGAGTCGGGTTTGGGGCCCAGCACTCCTGAGCACTGTGGTCCAGGATAGGGGAGAAATGTCCCTCGGTGTGACGGTGGGATGGATGCCAGGTCTTCAAGTGCAGAGTGACAGAGTGAGAACAAGGTGTCCCCCTGCTCGGGTTGGTGACCACAGACCCACCGATCACACAGCCAGAGGGAGCAGCTGCCACTAGGGGCCAGACGCCAGGCTGGGCTCCCGCCATTGTGCTCCGTACCCAGGGTGTCGCTGTCTCCAGCTGGAAAGTTTCTCCCGCACCAAATTCAAAGCATCCTGCAGCTTTCAGGATGGGGCTTCCCTCTTCCCCGCCCAGAAGCCGACGCGCGCTGGCCCTACTGTAAGGCAGACTGCTGCTGTGGCCGGCCTGGGACCCACCCTAACCTCCAAGGCTCCCTCCACAGGGCCCGGGGGCGGGGCCTAGGCGTGACGTCAAGTCTCCGGGCCAATGAGGCCGTGCGGCCCCGTGGCTCTATTGCGCAACAAAGAGAACCCAGAACTTGAAAGGACTCCCCGGGCTCCGGCTGCGCCCGCCGGCTCGCGCGGGCCAGCGCCCCGGGCTTCCGTCCCCACGCAGGTCTCTGTCCGCGCTGTCGCCGGTCGTCCTGCAGGGCCCAGCCTGGCCGCCGGCCAGGGCGGGATGCGCGACGCTGGGCCTCCGCATCTCCGGCACGCCCCCCCGCCCACCCCCACCCCTGAGGTCCCGACCCCCCGACGCTCCAGTATCCCCCACCAATTCTGTCCCGAACCTGCGCGCTCCCGCCCGCGAATCCCCAGTGGGTCCCCCTAGTCCTGGCCAACCCCGAAGGTGCGTGTGAGGGACAGCCTGGGGAGCCAGATGCTGGCGAGATTGCGGGCCCCGGGCACCCTCCAGGTTGCGCTGGGCACGGGCAGGCCCGGGACCCCTAGATTCGCCCCCTCCGCGCCCCCGGGGGCGGTGTGGCCAGGCCCGGAGGCAGAGGGGTGGACAGAGGGAGGAGCTGGCCCGGGGATAAGTTACCTTGAAGGTCCCTAAGCGGGAGGGGGGGTGCCAGCCCTAAGCGGTGCTCGCGGCCCCTAGGACAGACCCCTCCCTACCTGTCCTCCCTCCGGGGTCCTCCCGCCCAGCCGCCCCTGGACCAGGGCGGTGGAGCTCACCCTGCATTCGGGCGCCCGGGGCTCCTATTCGCGGCTGCCGCCTCCGGCTCCGGCTGCAGCTGGGGCTGCGGCTCAGGCTCCCGCGACCCCCGGCCGAGCGCGCGCCGCCGAGGGCCGCGGGGATGGGTGGCGGCAGAGCGGCCCGCGGGCCAGGGCATGCTGGCGGCCACCACCGGTGGCCGGCGCGCTCCGCTGGGCTCGGCTCGGCCCCGCCGCCCCTCCCTCCCCTCGGCGCGGCCCCGCCGCCCCTCCTTCCTCCCCTCCCTCCTCCCAGCCTGCCTTCCCTCCCTAGGCGCCTCTGCCGCCGCTCTCCGCTCCCGCGGCTCGGCTGGCTCTGCACGGCTGGCTGCTCCCAGGCGGCCGGGGGCGGGGGGCGGGCAGGGCGCATGCCTCCACCCGGCGCCTCTGCCCCGCCCCCTCCCGCGTGGCGGCCTGCAGCCGCGTCCGTCCGTGCGTCTGCCAGTCTGTCTGCCTGCAGCCCCCCTCTACCCTCTCCTGCCACCTCCCACGCCGCGACCCCTAGCTCCCGTCTTGGGTCGGCCCTACTCCGATCTGGGGAAGACCTCTTGAGCTCGGGGGGATCGCGGGCCCGAGGGGGCGGGAAGAGGAAAGGACCGCGAGAACCCGGGGCTGGGGTAGGGGCTCCGGAAGGCCATCCAGGAGGAAGCCACTTGTAAGGTGAGCGATTGGGGCGGGCGTGGAGAGGGAGCGGGGCCTTTGGACCAGCGTCTTCTAGGAACTGGGCCTCAGTCAGGAAGCGGGGCAGGAGAGGCAAGGCCGGCCAGCTAAGGAGGCAAACTTCTGCTTGGGCCTTGGGGTCCATGAGGGAGTGGATCACGGGATGCCTGGTGGTTGCCCCTACCCTACGGGCTCTGAAATGCTCTCTCGGAAGCTCTGACCACACCAGGCAGATGGGAGAGGCCAGAATCTGCAGCCCTGCACCCTAGACCGCCCAGTCTCTCCCACTGGAGCCTCCCCCATGCCTGTTACACTCCTAGCGGGTCGAGGCTATCCTGTATACACTGGGGAGACCTTCCAGCCTCTTGATGGGGCGTTTGGGGCCCCCTCAACCATGAGAGAGTGCAGCTGGCATCTTGGCCTCCCTTGGAGGTGGAGGGTCTCTGTAGAAAGTCCCTGACCACAGGCACAGTGTGCATGAGGCCTCTGGGGGCGCTCAGGCTGCTCAGTCCTTTTTCCACAGCAGGGAAAGCGTCTCTGAGTAGTAGCCTGTGTTTGGGGGACGGTGGACGGTGGGCACCTAACCAGGATGAGACCCAAACAGCTGCCTGGTGTGTATCTGGGCTGGGCAGGGCTGCCCTAAGTATTCCATAGCCTGGCTCCTGCACCCCAACTCCCTGAGCAGGTAGGAGGGGCCTCAGAGTGGCCTTAGGGTCAGTTTTATGACACAAAAGTGTAGAGAAAGATTCCACAATAACAATGGGGGGGTTTGTGTGGGGCTGTGGGGAACACTTTCATGTTCCCTGTGGCTTCGGGGCAGTCAGGGCCCTCGGCATTCCCAGGGTCCCTCATGGACAGGCCAGCTCTCCACCCAGACAGCCCTGGCTATACATAGACTACCAGTAGTGGGAGGTTGGCACAGGGTGGCTGTCGTCTAGCATGGTATTTTTTTTGGATAGTCTTACTCTGTTGCCTCTGGCTAGAGTACCATGGCATCATAGATCACAGCAACCTCGAATTCCTGGGTTCAAGCCATCCTCTTGCCTTAGCTTCCACGAGGAGCTGGGACTGCAGGCATGCACCACCAGATCTGGCTAGTTTTTTCTATTTTTTTTTTTTTTCTTTTTTAGTAGAGACGTGTGCTCACTCTTACTCAGGCTGGTCTTGAACTCCTGAGCTTGAGCTATCCACGAGCCTCAGCCTCCCAGAGTGCTAGATTACAGGCGTGAGCCACCTACCCAGCCCTAGTGTGGCATTTCTATGGTGAAGTGTCTCCAGGTCACAGGCAATTTGGCCATCAAGAGTCACCTGCCCTGGGGCCTGTGGCCCCAATCTTCCTCCCCACCAGATCGGCTCACCCACTGTCGCCTGTCCCAGTGTCTCTGTGTCAGTTGGTGCCTCTGCCTTGGCCTCAGCTGGCTACGGAGGAGGGTGTCTGGTGCTAATTGCTTCACGAACTTGGAGGGATAGCTTTTAGGTACCAGGTTTGCTCTAAGGCACAAGGATAAGTGCTAAGCCAGGACTGAACTAGGCAGCCTGATGCCAGGGCCCCTCTTCTTATGAAGGATGTCGAGGTTTGGGGGACCTGCACTCCTTGGTGAGCCCCTGGGCTCTGGGATGCATGGCCAGCTTTGGGTTCCAGACCTTGGTTTGACTGGCCTGGGCTGGCCTATCTGCTGCTCCAAGGGGCAGCTGCCTCATTGCCCTGAGCCCACGGCACCACCTTGGCATGGGTCCTGGGTAGAGCTGGGAGCGAAGGGGCAGGGTGGGTGGCTGTGGCTTCATGTGACTGGGCTTGTTCCTTTCCCCTGCTTCGAGGCTGGAAATAACCCCATCAGTTGGGACTGAGGTCTGAAACAGATTCCAAAGCTCTTGGCGGGTGTTTCTGCACATCTGGAGCTGAGTTCTCTTCCAGGGGCCCGAGGAAGCCTTGTGCAGTGAGGCTTCAGCTGCTGGTGGGCTGGTCTTCTCTAAGCAATAAGACAGATGTTTGGGGTTCAGGGATGAGCCTGTTGGAACATTCTCCCAGGTGCCACCTCAGGCTATGCTTGGTGGAGGGGCCTTTCTCAGCCAGGGATTCAGGTGGGGTCTTGGCCCCTGCAGTGGACTTGGCTGCTAATCTGCCCTGATACTGCTGAACCAGATGCACATGTAAACCTATACAGAGGTGCCCGCACACCACACACACACCTGCAGGGGCAAGTATGTTGCCAGTGACACCCTGTAGCAACACAGACATGCACATACAAATAGGTTCACTCCAATAGCACTGACATACACTGTTCCTCTGACCCCCACCCCACCCATCCCAATAACTCCCAGCCATTCTGGGGGAGTTTCCACATCAGGCACAGCATCCTGGGTTCCAGCTGGGGTGTCTGAGCAGTTTCTGGTGAGGAGCAGCTGAGGCCATCGTGGGGTTCCCACCTGTCCTCAAAGCCAGGCCTTGTTGGGTTCTTCCCACACATCGAAGCCCTGTGTGTTTATGAGAGAACCCCATAGGCTCAGAGCTGGCACCTGCACACGCCAGACAGTGGAGAAGTGGTGTGCCCGAGTCCACATCCCCTCAGGGTCCAGGCTGCCTCTTGAGGTCCTGGGAGCAGAGTAGGGGCTCTGAGACCAGGATGTGGAACCAGGACCCTACAGGAAATGGACATTCTCTCCAGCCAGATAGGAATCAGTATGGCTGTGCCTGAGATTCTGGGAACACACAGGAGGGGGTACTGGGAGGGGCGGAGCCCAGGATGGCAGCGAGCTCATGGGAATGGGAATGGAGGGCTGAGGCCACACACAAGAGCCCCCACACCCTCATTCCATGCCCAGTGGGAAAACAGCCCCCCAAGACAAATGACCACCCAGGACGCATGGGCCCAGCCAAACAGCAGCTTTATTAGTGGTGCTGGATTCTTCACATACCTTACAGTGCACTCGGAAGTATCCCTAGAGCTTCCGTGGAATGCTTCCCGCATTGGGGCAATACTGTGTAGCATTTACACTGGAACGATATAAATAAAGCTTTGGTGTGTAGGTTTTCAGGAGAGAGTATAGGTTAACACTGCGATACGAATACTTCACACAACACCAGCTCTCAATGTGAATTGGGTTTTTGGCCAAGGGGGTAACTTCTAAGTGATAGGACATTGGGTCTGTTGCCACAGCTCGAAGCCTGGCGGCAGGAGCGGGGTCTAGGGCTGAGGCTCTGTCTGGCCCTGCCGCTTTGCTTTCATCTGCAGGTATCGCCCTTTGCCTTCTTCAAAGCGCTTCTTCTCGTCCTCGGTCTCAGGCTGTGGAAGACATAGAAAGAGGTAGGTTAGGGACATGGCGGAGTGTCTGCTCCACTCCTAAGAATTCTGGTTTGCACCAAAGCGAAGTTCGGATGATGCTGTGATGTCTGTGACCTTGAGAAGGCAAGTGCCCTGAACCAGGAACAACAGGGCCAGCTTTGTGGGAGGGGAGCCCCATCATCACACCCTGGGCTGTGCAGATGCTCAGGAAGCAGCCCCCTGAATCTGAGGAACTCCCCTTCTCTCTACTGCTTAAGATACACAGAGGTGGAGCCAACTGACCAGCCTGGATTTGGCCAAAGACGGATATTTGCCCAGGATGGTCCTAGCTCATGACTTTTGACCTGCTGGGATTATGAAAGGCACCCCCTTTCACAGAGTGGCCTGGCTTGGTAGCTAAGTCTTGTGGCCCCAGGCAGATGCTGCCCCAGGAGCAGTAATAGGTGGTCACTTCCAAGGCCCCATTTGTCCAATTGCAAAGTTCTGTCTGGTCCCATCCTAGCTGATAATTTAGGTTTAATGAGCTAATTCCTTTGGATGACATTTCGTTGAGACATTTTGAGGGTGTACGAAAGCCAAAAAAAATGGGGCAGTTGCCCTTCATCCACAATGACACTAAACTCCCACAGCTATTTTTAGGCCTAAGTGTTTTATAGACAAATGGTATATTGGCAAAAGAGAGAGCAACCAGCCAGAGGATGTAATGTCAAGTTATACCAAATATTTCCTCCCCTCAGCTTTCTCCAAAAGTGTTCTCTAAATATCACCAGGTGCAAACTGTCAAAACCTTGCCGGCCTGGAGCCAATGGAACATTCGGGACTTTAAAGAAACAGGAAGCTGCTCCTTACATTGGTTCAGGTTCCCATCTGAAGAGTCCTCAGTGCTCACAGGAAAAGTGGTAGTTTTTCCAAGACCCTTTTCTTGAAGAATCCCTCCTGCTGTTCTGGTTTAATCTCTGGCTGACTTTTTAAAAAATAAAATTTGAGACTATACAATTTGACCTGAAACAGCCCAGGGAAAATAATGTCCTTTCTCAGTTTTAGCAGAAGTTCTGAGGATGCAAGACCCCTGGGCTTCCTCGGAGCTGGAGGCTCAGAGCCCAGCCCCTGCTACTGATGGGGCGGGGGCAGGAAGCTATGGCCACACCCCACAGGGTTTAGTGGAAGGCCTCTGTGCACACCAAGGCGGAATGCTCTAGATCCAGGCTTCTCAAACTTTTATGCATATATAAATCTTAGGAAACTATAAAGGCAGATTCTGACCCAGTGGGTCTGGGAGTCGGGGCTTGTATTTCTTTTTCTTTTCTTTTCTTTTTTTGAGACAGAGCCTCAAGCTGTCACCCTGGATAGAGTGCCGTGGCATCACAGCTCACAGCAACCTTCAATTCCTGGGCTCAAGTGAGTCTCCTGCCTCCGTGTCCCAAGTAGCTGGGACTACAGGTGCCTGCCACAACGCCCAGCCATTTTTTGGTTGCAGCCGTCATTGTTGTTTGGCGGGCCCGGGCTGGATTTGAACCCGCCAGCTCAGGTGTACGTGGCTGGCGCCTTAGCCCGTTGAGCACAGGCGCCGAGCCGGGGCTTGTATTTCTAACAAACTCCGGAGTAACCTGATGTTGCTGGAAGGTGGACCACGCTTTGTGTGGCAGGGTGCCCCAAGAGGGGACATCAGTGGTGGCCAAGAATGCAAGGTTAACGCCAACAGGATAGGACAGCAGGAGCTTTTTCTTCTCCCACCCCTTCCCTGGGGAATTTGCTTGTTGTGTGGGGAGAAAATTTGCAGCTCCCAGCAGGAGTAGCGGCCCACAGCCCAGCTTCCTGAGTGGGTAGAGTAAACCCTATGGCATGTGTGGGGTCTCAAGAGCTGGGAAATGGGGAGTTTGGGCCTGGCGGGACTAGGGGCTGAGCTGTGCTGGCTTTAGAGCAACTGTGGCCCTGGGAGACAGCCCAGGGCTGAGAGCAAGACAGCCAAAGAAGGGGGCACTAAGCTTGCTCCCAGTCGGAGAGCCTGGCCCCTCTCTGCTGAGGGCTTGGAAAGAAAAGAATCCTCGTAGGAAAAGTGTGTGAGCCAGGCTCAGGAAAGGCAGCCAGATGGAGAGGGGAGCCCTCTGCCCAGGCCACCAGAACAGGTCTGGTCTGATGTGAAGAGACTTCCTTGGGAGAACATGCAGATGTGGGAGGTTGGCAAGGAACCGCCCTCAAGTACCTGGGCCACCAGCCAAGTGCTCTCCAGGGGGCCAAGGGAGATGTGGTAAATGGCTTTGTGGAGTTGACAACATCACAGGTGTCCTGGATGGTCAACAGGAATGGCCTGTCCAAGGCCAGGGACCTGGGGAGGGGCTGAGGAAGGATGGCCATGCCCAGGACATGGATTCCCACTGGGTTCTCCTCCCACACTGGCTGCTCTTCAGAGGGGGCTCATTACTGCTCCAGTGATGTCATCATTACAATCATAGTCCTGTGGCAGGTGTGGGGGACTCAGTGGTCTCCGGGCCTCCCCGGCCTCCATTTCCTCAACTCTAGTGGGAAATGAATCCTTTTTGGTGGTCTGTGCCCTGATAGGTTTGCAACTGCACATTAAACAGCCTCTTATAATACGCAATGCACACTGGAATCAGGGTCTGGAGATCCCAGAGTAAAATAAATCTCTTTAGCTTTATTCAATTCAGGCATTTCCAAACTGAGTGAGGCAGGGACCCCTGTTCCTAAGGAACCCCGCTGCCATCGTGGGGTCGGCTGAAAGGCAACTGGTACCCATGTTCTTCTGCTAAAAGTGTGCCACATGTGCTGTCACAGCTGGCCTCGCCAGCCTTGAACGGAACTCTGCTGGCCTCCAGAAGGGGCCACACTGCACATCCTTCCTGCAATGGCCTTTCTGTTCTGCCCAGAAACTGGCCTGGCTTCCTCTGGGGCCAGCACAGGAGGGTGGCCGGCAGCTTTGAATCCAGGCTCACCACTGACTGGTCCTGTGGCCTTACACAATTCACCTACATTCTGCTTCTGTGACACGGGCCAATGCCCACTTCACAGGGTGGTTATGAGGAGCAGATTCCTCCCAGGAGCCAAGGTTCAACATTGGTCATTAGAAACAACACAGATGGTGAAAGAATCCAGTTATGAAGAAACACCTATTACTGGAAGGTCCAGAATGGGCAAACCCATAGACACAGAAAGGGAATTTGCGGTTGCCAGGGTCTGTGGGGGGTTGAGGGCACTGGTGATGGCTAAGGGGTGATAAGATTTGCTAAAACTGACTGCGGTGATGGATGCCCAAGTCTGTGAATCTTCTGAAAACCGCTCAATTGTATTATTTAAATGGGTGAACAGCACAGTACATCCTATCACAATAAACTTGTTGGACAACAAAACTGCCACAGAGGTGTGAACTCTTTGTGGTTTACAGAAAGGGAAAGGTTTGGTGTGGTGGGTGCCCTCCTAAATCCTGGTGCAAGTGCACAAAGGGGTAGTAGGAAACACTCCCTGAATTAAAACCAGGCACTGTCTCTGCTCCAGCGACCAAGCCCTGACTTGTTCAGCCCACACGTGGAGGGAGCACCCCCACATGCTGCTGCGTGGTGGGCACCCATCCTGGGGGAGCTGACAGTCCAGCTGATGATACACAGAAGGTACCCAGGGTTGCCCACCACTAGCAATAGCTGTCACTTCCCTGACCTGGTCAGATCCCAGGGGACTGGCAGAGGGCAGTGATCATCATAAGTTCCTTATCACTCTGCCCCTCAGTTTGCTCATCTGTAGAATGGGGAGAAGAGTCCATCCTCTCAGGTTTGTGGAGGTGAAGCCCCAGCCTGTGCCCCAGTGGGATGGCCTAGGTGGATGGATGGTGGCTGCCATGAGTGGTAAATGACCCTCTATGGGGGTAGAAAGGTCAGCTGCATGACCTTCAGGGTCTCTTCTGGTTGGTCTGAATGCCTGTGCCACTCAAATACACATGCTGAAATCCCAGCCACTGACGTGAGGACACCTGGAGGCGAACAGGTCATGGGGGTGGAACCCTCCTGAAGAGGATCAGTGCCCTTATGAAGGAGGCAGAGACCCTTCACCCCTCCCACCACACGAGAACACAATGAGAAGATGTCATCTATAAAACGGGAAGGGGCCATCACTAGACACTATATGTCATCACCTTGGTCTTGGACTTCCTCGCCTCCAGAACTATGAGAAGTAAGTTTCTGTTTATAAACAATCTGGTTTGAGGCACTTTGTGATCACAGTGTGAATGGTCTAAGAAGCCTTCTCACTCCAGGCTCCAGGAAGCTGGGATTCCTAGGAATCTTCTAGCCCAATAGGAATGACATGTGAACTGTGCAGGAGCCTGACCCAGGGGCCTGTCGGTGGCCCTGTGGCATTTGTGAAGAGGAAGACTGAGTTTCCCTCTGGGCCTCTGTGGGGTAAAGGGCTGCGCAGGTCAGGCCACCATGAGAATAGGCCGAGGACACATTGACAGAGACCCTGTCTGGTAAGATGCACACTGACAGAGGCGACCATATGGTGTCTGGGTTTGCTTGTGAGTCAGCGGGTGGGTGGAGGCGGTCAGGGCTACAGGTAAATGAGAGTAGCTCTGAGTTGATAACTACCTAGGAATCCTCCTTCTCTTTACTTTTCCATAATTAAAAAGCAAGAAAAGGAAAAACCCAAGTAGGCCTGTGAGGGCAGCTGCAGATTCAGGAAATCCAGCCCCTCCGCTCTTCCCAGGGCACAAATGATCTCCAGAGAAGGGGCTGTGGGCAGTGCCCTGTTTGCGTACAGGCTGTAGCACAGGAGCGATTTGAACACCCCCCACCCCGTGGCTGTCCTAAGGGCTAACCCAGAACAATACTTGAGACACAGTTCCACTCATAAGGTGAGCTGGGACCCAGGCCCCAAACACACAGCTTGGCCCTGCCCATGGGTGACCTGCAAAACAGCTGAGAACCTCTGGGGCCTGGGACAGCCCTTACCCCTGCCATGCCACTCTTGGCACTGGAGTCATGAATCTCTCTCTCTCTTTTTTTTTTTTTTTGTAGAGACAGAGTCTCACTTTATCACCCTTGGTAGAGTGCTGTGGCATCACACAGCTCACAGCAATCTCCAACTCCTGGGCTTAGGCGATTCTCTTGCCTCAGCCTCCCGAGTAGAGTAGCTGGGACTACAGGCACTCGC
The DNA here is from genome assembly GCA_963574655.1 of Perodicticus potto. NCBI lineage: Eukaryota > Metazoa > Chordata > Mammalia > Primates > Lorisidae > Perodicticus > Perodicticus potto. The sequence goes on from CAUYRH010070379.1 coordinate 31,156, forward strand.
CACAACACCTGGCTATTTTTCTGTTTTGTAGTTTGGCAGAGGCCGAGTTTCAACCCGCCACCTTCGGTATATGAGGCTGGCACCCTACTCGATGAGCCACAGGCGCCGCCCAGGAGTCACGAATCTCTTAACGACCTGGTGCTGAGGCTAAATCTGGCCTCTGTGATCAGCTGGCGGTGGAATACATGCAGTTCCCCACAGCTCTTGACACTACCAGAAACGTGACCTTGGCCCTCTACTGCCCCTCCAGGGAGGACCCTGCAGCCCATATGGACCTAAAGCTGCTTAGCTGCTGTGGAGGGAACAGGTGGGGCCGTCCAGCCCCCAGATGAAGAGACCCTCCTTCCCTGCCATGCAGCCTGCTGGAGCCTGGGGCAGCTGCAGGAGCTCTAGTGGAGAAGAACAAAGACCATGTCTTCCATTTGGCCCAGGCTCCAGCCCACATGGCTCCCCACACGGCTATTCGGAGCAGTGAGGGGAACGTGTGGCTGCCAGGTTTACCATGACCATGCCTGGCACCAGCACGTCCTCCAGATCTCCAGGGACACCAGCAAGGATGCTGTTACCCCATACTTCCTCCCCAAGGAAATAAGGACAGCAGCTTGAGATTGAGGTGCCAGGACACACGTCTCAAGGGGTGCCGGTGGGGGGGCCTCCCCTTTTCCCAGCCCGGCTGTAGGTGCACCTGTGGCAACACAGCCTAGGAACTGAGCCCTGGCTGAGCAGGTCCTCCTGTTGTCCAGGGTGCTGCCCCCCACCACACTATCCCAGCAAGCACATGGAAGGCTCTGGACGTTTCTCCCACCTGGTCAGTTACATGTGATGCCAAAGGGCACGGGCTGAAGTGTGGGTCATTCTAGTGGTTAACTTGGGGTGGAGGGAGAGGTTGGTAGCTCACCCTTAACCACAGCTACTCTGATGTGTCTCTAATGTTTAATGGTTATTTTTGTTGTTGTTGTTGGTTTTGTTTTGTTTTTTTGTTTGTTTGTTTTTTTGTAGAGACAGAGTCTCACTTTATCACCCTCTGTAGAGTACTGTGGCGTCACACAGCTCACAGCAACCTCCAACTCCTGGGCTTAGGCAATTCTCTTGCCTCAGCCTCCCGAGTAGCTGGGACCACAGGCGCCCGCCACAACGCCCGGCTATTTTTCTGTTTTGCAATTTGGCCAAGGCCGGGTTTGAACCCGCCACCTTCAGTATATGGGGCCAGCGCCTTACTGGATGAGCCACAGGTGCCGCCCCTCTGATGTTTAATGTTCACAGTGAGCTTGTCAGCTGGTATCTGCCCCCAGTCAGCTCATGCCACCTGCTGACAGATGTGTGGGGACTGGCCAAGACACCTTAAGAACTTGGGGGGAAGGAGCCAGCTGACTGACGGCCCATTGCTCTTCTCCTCTCCCTGGGGATGGTGCCCTGAGGGGAATGTTCTGGGCTCTCAGAGTCCTGTTCTGCCCCTTTAGCCTCAACTTCACATCAGGCACCCACCCCATTGGTGCTGCCACCCCAAGACACAACAGATGGCTTTCTTCCTCTAGTTCCCAGGAGGGGTGTCCTTCCAGGTAGAAGTTTATAGAGAAGAGTCAAGGATAGGGGAATGCTAGGCACCCAAGGACACCTGCTGTCCCCTGGGGAGCCAGGACAGAGCAGAGAGAGCAGGGCAATTTCTCTACACAATGGCAGGCTCACTGGGGCGGGGGGCATTCTGCCTCCCAGGCCATGAGTTCTGAAGAACAGGTCTCTAACTGAGTGATGAAGGGGCTGCCATGGCCCTGATGGGTGGGGAGCGGACGGAAGGATACAGATGGCTTCCCACCCACGACCCAACTGCCTCCTCACCTCCTTGCAGCCGTCTCCCTCCAGCAGGCAAAGTAAATAAATACATAAGTTGTTGGCTGCTGCTGTTTTTAATGGAGGAGTGAGGGTGGGGGAGGAAAGAGCCCCTCCAGAGAAGTCAGTGTTCCTTCCAGGGACCTGCACCACCTGGCGCAGGAGGGGCTGTGCACCAGGAACACCCGCTTGGGCCCGGGGCAGGCTCCTCCCAAGCCTCAGGGGGACACCATGCCCATGCCAGGAAGAAAGAAGAGGTGACAGAGGGTATCACGGGCACCTTGTGGCTGCCAGACTTGTGGAAGGGGTGGGGGGTGGTGAGGAGCAGGACTTTGGGCTCCATGGATCCAGCTGTATGGCCTTGGATGTGCTGCCTGCCTTCCCAAGGCCAGGTCCCCCCTCCCCTGGCAAGTGATTACTGTGGTGCCTGGCAGCTCCCACATCGTGTGTTCACGTGTGTGCATGTGTGTCTTTGGGGTGACTGTCCTTACAAATGACCTCAGAGGCCAAGTACACGTCTGGAGCCTGGTGGCTGCTCCAGAGACAAACACTACTGTGGTACCTCTGCCCATCGAGGTACTGACCTGGGGAGAGGACCGGATGTCCTGGGGTCACTCCAAGCCAGCAGGGCCTCTGAGGACAGAGTGAGGGGCCCCAGGGCAGCAGGTGGCTAGTGTTCTCACTCGTGGGTGCCAAGCCCCTTGCTCCCGTCCGCCTGCAGGCTCGAGTCTGGGCCTGGGTCTGAGTCTCTCCCTCCAGTGCTTCCTGCCAAGTGCTGCCTTCTGGGCTCTCTTCCACTGCAGGGGGCCTGTGGCTTTCAGGGCCTAATGCTGCAAACCAAATGCTTTCCATTTTGCATTCTCTATGCTTTGAGAGCACACATTTGGAACGGGGCATGGAGGACAAATGACTAAGCTCCACCCCTAGTAAAATCAATAGCTTGTCCTTTTTGTAATTAATGGGCGCCTGGTGCAAAGAGGGTTGCCAGTGGTGATAAAACAACTTCCTGTAAGCCTGAGGGACACAGATCTTCTTAATTGGAAAGCCACGTGGTGTGCCTTCTGTCACGTAATGCCAAACAAGAGGGGTCTTGGGACAATTGCAAAAGCAATTAAAAGGTCTTCTGATTACTTGGGACGCTCAGCATGGTCTGGAGAGGGGCACCGGTAGGAAGAGGCCTGTTGGGCCCCGGGGAAGGGTGAGCTCAGCACTAGGCCCCACTTCCCCACAACCAACTGCGTCCCCAGAGAACAGCTCCACTGGGAGACCTAGACCTCAGCAGGCCTGCCCACTGAGGCCTGCTCCTAGGAGCCACGGGCCTGGGTTGATTAATTCTGCTGTACCCACTGGGACTCACTGCACAGCGGGAAGCAGCTAGAAGGCTCAAATGAGGTCTTTCCCTCCCGGGCAGCACTGGCTCAGACCCTGAAGGTATTGCTCCTGCCTATGGCCAAAAAATCCCCGTGCGAAGGCCAGTAGGAGACAGCTACAGACGTAGGGACAGCAGAGGCCACAAAGGGGGAAGCAGGCTCGGGGGGCTTCCTCCCTGGCCAGTGGGCCTCCTGGGAGCCCCTCTCCTGGGCACAGGGCTCCTCAGCCCCTGGGGGCCCTGCTTAAGCCCTGCTGCCGTGTGAACATGGCTGTCTCTAACAAACCACAATATAGATGGTAACTGCCACAACTGCCCCTTGCTGAGCATCACCACCAGCTAGGCCTGGGCCAGAGCTGCATCCTCACTGCATGCCTCTGCCCTGTGAGTGCCAACTCTGTGTCTCCAAAGAGTCCTTCCTGCCCTGTCCTGCCCTGGCAGAGTGCCTGGGTCACAGTAGGGGCCCAGGAGGCATTTGTTGAATGAATAATGAATGCATGACTGAGCAATCAAACAAATGTAGATCAAACGACAATTCTCACTGTCACCCAGCTAGAGTGAGTGCCCTGGCAGCTAGAGTGCCCTGACATCAGCCAAGCTCACAGCAACCTCAGACTCCTGGGCTCAAGCGATCCTCCTGCCTCAGCCTCCTAAGTAAGCACCCACCATGACACCCAGCTAGTTTTTCTATTTTTACTAAAAACAGGGTCTCACTCTTACTCAGGCTGGTCTCGAACTCCTGAGCTTACGGAATCTACCCACCTTGGCCTCTCAGAGTGCTAGGATTAGAGGCATGAGCTGCTGGCCAGCCAAGTCTTAATTCTAAATTGGTGTGGTCTTTAAACCTAAAGATTCCAACTTGTGGGTTTTTTGCTCAATGAACACTGGCATCATCTGTCTCCAACCAATTCTAAAGGGCTCAGACCATCTAAGTCAGTGGTTCTCAACCTTCCTAATGCTGTGATGTATTTTTATTGTTACAAAGGGGAAGCAACCCACAGGTTGAGAACCGCTGATCTAAGTGCTGAACAGGAGCTGGTAGGGGCGATGAAGGTGTGACTGGAGGGCCCAGCATGCCTAGGCTTAGACATACCCTCACCATCCCACCCAGCAGTACCAAGTCTCCTATTGGCCATGATGGGGTGCGGGCACTATTTCTTCCCTGTACTTTTGTACCTCTGAACACAGGGCTCAGAAGTGTGTCTGACCTAAGAGGGCCTTGGCTAGGGCCCATCACCTTGTGGAGAAAGCACTGAGCCAGGTGCACCAGGCATGAGCATGCCCCAAGGACAAGCCCCTCAGTTCTGTGGCCCAGCCCTGGTCTGGGTCCATCCAGCGACTTTTCCAGGCCCCCATCCCTGCCAACTCACCTTCCAAGGCAGCCCCTGAGTCTAACTGGGGTGACTCCCCCTCCCACTTCACCCTCTTCTACTCAGCCACCCTCTCACAGGGCTGACTGTGCTCACGCTGGGGATAGAGAGGTCCACTGGGCCTGGCCCTGAGCAGACCCCTCTGTAAACCTCTGGGGTGGGAAGAACATGAGCAGCTCAGTGCACCCGGGCAGGATTTCACCCTCTGCGGCTGGCCAGGCAAGGTACAGCTGCCTACCAGGGCTGCAAAGCAGCAAGTGCACAGCTGTCTGAACACAGCGGATCTTCAAAAGATATCTGTGGGATGGAAAAATCAAAGATGGCTAGAGGAAGAATCTGGGCGCAGGCAGATAGAAGAGAGCTAGGCTGGTAGGGGAGGGCCGAGTCTTTCCCACAGCCCTGGTTCTACAGGACGTAGGACTCAGGGGCCGCTGGAAGTTCCTGATCACTAACCAATCAGGAGACAGCAGCAGGTGAGAAGTCTGGCCTTTTCCTGTCACAAGACAGACTCCCTGCGAAACACATCCAAAGGGAAAAGAGAGCCTGACACTGGATCAAGAATCGTCGTGACGGTTCTAGTCTGAGTCACTCCCATGGGCAACAAGTTGGGGATGGAGGGGGCAGAGGGGGTGGAGGGGGCGGAGGGGGCAGGGCTTCCCTCACTAATGCCCAAAAGAGGCATGAAGCTCCCTAGGTCCTTCTAGGAATAAACATTCTGCACTCCAGTAATAGTTGAATTTCCTAAATTAAACAATTAAAAGATTATTCCAAAAGCTTAACCTTGGCTAAACAAAAGAAGAAAGCAGGTCAAAGTGCTCACCCTGCAGGCAGCATCCCCCACCCCCCACTCCTCCCACCCCCGGGGCGAGATCTCAGACACAAAGTGCTTCCAAAGGCTCCTTTGGCCACACATCCCCAGGATGCCTGGGGCTCCTCACTGCCCACTGCAGCACCCCAAGTGGTAGACACCCTGGGGCCTTGCCCCTGACAAAGCCCCCCCACACTGGGGGAGGGCTGAGGGGGACAACCTTCCTTCCACATAGGAAGTTGACCTCCCCTCTCCCCCAGCCCCACCCTGGTCAGGAGAAGTGGCCACCTCTGCTGCTGATGCTTTTGTCATGGGCCTAGGGGGTGGGAAACTGGACCACCCCCCAAAAGGTTCCTCAGCCCACAGGAGCAGGGGCCTCCAATGAGACTGTCACTCAAACAGCACAAAGAGGGACTCTAGAGAGCACCAGCTGCCTGGAATGGCTCAGGCCGGCCCCGACCAAGGGGTGCCTGTCGGCCTGCAGCCCACATCAGCCCAAAGCCCAAAGCTGGGGCTCTGAGCACTTCACCACAGGTTCTAGAAGGCTGGGAATAGGCTCTTTGGTGGACATCATCCAGACACCCGTACATAAGCTATCCTCCCACCCTCACACCTGTAACGTAGCAACAGCTGAGGCCAGGAAGCAGAGAGAGGACAAAGTCTTGAGGCACTGTGTTCAGAACCTTCTAAAAGCTGTGTAGGTCTGTGCTAAAGCCATACCTCACATAAGGCCCCAGGTTGTGACCTCGGGTGAGACACTGCCTCTTCCTTCTGCAGGGTGGGAAGGGCCCGTCCTCACCAGGAGTGCTGGGCAGGTGGGACTTGCAGCGCACACAGGGTCAGCGCCCAATGGTGGCCTCAGCTCCTTATGACCAGCACCAGGTCCCCAGACTGCCTGTCCCCCCAGGGGTAAGCCTCTCCTGACCCCTATAGCCCCAGCTCTCCTGGAGACAGAGCTGCCCTGTCCTCCTAGCCAGACAGCAACCTGCTGAGAATGGGCTCTCCCTCTGGACTCAGGCCTCACGAGGCTGCCCCAGGTGGAGGCAGGTTAGAGGTGACAAAATATAAAAGTAATATCCCTGTCGTCTTCTTTTTGAATCCCCTGGCTCTGAGCAAGGCTCGCTCAGAAAGAAGAGATAAAGATGGCTGCAGAGGTTTTGCTCTCTTCCTCCCTTTTGTCTCAATCCAGAAAACATTCTCCAGGAGGCCTTGAGGACTGAGGTCAGGAAATGGGGATCTGGGAGCACCTGCCGGGACTCTCCATGGTGGGGGCAGCTGCTCTGCAGTCAGAGTCCCCAGCTTGGGTTTTCTGAGAGCAAATCAAACTGAACCTCCTCTCAAAGACCCAGCCCATGGACGTGGCCATGCAGCCATGGGGAAACACCCATTTTCAAATGCTAGGGAAGCCTCGTACTAAAGTACTCACTTGAAACCGTCATTGGGCTCGGCACTTGTAGTTCAGCGGCTAGGGCACCAGGCACATACACCAGAGATGGCGGGATCGAATCCAGCCCAGGCCTGCCAAACAACAATGACAACTACAACCAAAAAATAGCTGGGTGCTGTGGTGGGCGCCTGTAGTTCCAACTACTTGGGAGGCTGAGGCAAGAGAATTGCTTAAGCCCAAGAGTCGGCACTCTACCGCGGGTGACAAAGTGAGAGTCTGTCTAAAAAAAAAAAAAAAAAAAAAAAAAACTGACGTTGGCGGGGCACCTGGACTATTAACCAGTTTCTCCCTCATCAGGTTCCTGGGTCAGCCCTCCCCACCTGCCCTGTCCACACATATGCTCCTCACACCCAGGCTGGGCCCACAAGTTCTCCAAGTTCTCTCCGTGGGCCCTGGGGCACAGTGCCTACAACTGTGAGAGTTAGGGGTCCGAGCAGCACACATGAGGAGCTAGGGTCAGAGCTGGATTCTCACACACCTGCAGACCAAAAGGCTCCCCACCCCCACAGGAGACATCCCCAGGTCTCCTATCTCTCCCCCACAGGCCACTTTTCTAGTCCCTTCAGGCTGTCTGGAGCTTAGCCCCCACCCTCCAAGGTCAGGGGGCACTGCCACAGAGGGGAGGCCTCTTCCCATCACTAGCCTGGAAAGCGTGGCAGCCCCCCTCTTCCCCCCGCCAGCATCAAATAGTCATTAAGAAGCAACTCCAAACACAGAGGCTGCTTTCCTTGCCCGCGGCCCTGAGGACTTGAGCTAAAAATAGACAGGAGGTTGAAGAAGAGCCCACGGTGTGGGCAGGGGAGGCAAGCTGGGAGCGGGTAGAGGGGCCTACCTGGCACATCTGGAGGGGCCATGTGCCCATGCATCCTCGCCGCATGGCACACGTGTGCCCTGAGCCCTGACCTGTGCTCATGTGTGTGGTCCCCAAGGGATACCTAGCTGCAAATCCCTCTGGGGGCCTGCCCTGCTCTCTGCCCCAGAGGCTATTTTTGTGGACATCGGTGAGCCACAGGGACGGCTGAGTGAAGACTCAAAGACTGTCTGGAGCAGGCCCCACACTGAGGGACTGGTCACCACTCCCTCCATTTTAGCATACACCTGACTCACCCCTGTAGCCCTCTCCCCCAGAGCTAGCCTAGCTCCTACACCCTTAGCCCCCACCCACTGGCTCCATGAAGGTCACGAGTCTGGCCCCAAAGGCCTCCTTGACCACAGGCCACTCTTGACATGAGACAGGACCCTTTTCCCAGAGCCCCTCAGATCACCAGCCCCTCATTGTTATGGTGCTGGTCCCCTGAGCAGCTGAGTGTTGGGGCAGGTATGGGGCGTCTTCCCCTGCCCCCTACCTCCTCGTGGGCACCAGAGGCTGCCAGGCATTGTTAAAAATGTCCAAAGCTTCTGATCTCCCAGTGGGAGCCTTACAACTCAGAGGTGGCTGGCAGTGTCGGTCTCGTCGGAGCACCCCATCCCTTTGCACCGACACCTTTTCAAAGTGTGGATCGCCTGGAACTCCCTCGATCTTACACCATTTAAAATGGCATCTAGCACTCAGGGAGGCCAAGGCAGGAGGATCCCTTGAGCTCAGGAGTTCAAGACCAGCCTGAGCAAGAGCAAGACCCCGTCTCTACTAAAAGTAGAAAAATTAGGCAGGTGTTGTGGCGGGTGCCTATAGTCTCAGCTCAGGAGGCAGAGGCAGGAGGATCCCTTGAGCCCAGGGGTTTGAGGTTGCAGTGGACAGTGATGAAGTCCCTGCTGGGGTGACAGAGGGAGTCCTTGTCTCAAAAAAAAAAGGCACCTCACCCCCAGCACACTCTGATTCCCCCCACTTCCAGCAACATCTAACACCCTCTCTTTTTACCCACTTGTTTGATCTCTCCCTCTGGGAGGGTAGGAGTTCCAATGAGGAGGTGCCAGGGAAGAGAAGGTGGACAGGGGGGCGAGTATGCACAGCCCTCCATTCCTTACCCAACCCATGTGGCACGTACAGTGGCCACCACCACTGTACGGATGTGGAAACTGAGGCACACAGAGGAAGGTGACTACCATCATGCAAGCAGTGAGTTTACAGCTCTAATGAGACCCCAGGGGTGGGACGCCTACTCCTGTACCCGTGAGCCCCCAACAGCACGTGCAGCGTGGGAGACCCTGGGGGTCTTCAGGGACCTGCAGCTGCAGCTCTGCCCACCCAGAGGCAGCCCCGACTGGCAGGAGAACAGACATCTCTTGAGCCCACCTCAGAGGCTGGGCCCGGGCCTCAGCCAAGAGCCAAGAGCCGGCAGGGAGTGGGAGGAGGGGCTCACAGCCCTGCACCGCCACCTCCGGTCCTGCCAGGTGAGCGGGCTTGGAGGGGCTCAGCCTCAACTGAGAAACAAACCACCACAGGCAGCCAGGGAACTTCCTCAGCCACAGGAACAAGCAATCAGAGCTGCACTTCTAGCCTCTGAGAGGAAATGAGATTTGGGCTGCAATATGTTTGTTTGCTACGGGGATTTTAGTTCCCGCTCCTCTCCGGGAGGCTGAACAGCAAACGCTGGCAGATCCTTGCGAGGAGCAGATGCAGGGGACGGCGGGGGCTGCGAGCACTTCTGGAAGTTGGGCCCAGACACGTGGGGACGGCGCAGGGGCTGCATCGCCTGCCTGGCTGCTTCTACACAGCACCAGATACCCCAGGAGGTCTGGGGCCACCCTACCCAGGTGTCCTGCTCCTCATCCCCTCAGACCCTACAAGGGCAGGCAGTTCCAACCGCAGTCCAGGGTTCTGGGTTCCTCTTGGACAGAGGCATCAGGACCAGCATGAAGGTTGCCCAGCCTCTGGGGGTTGGCCTGGACAGGACATCCTTATAGTGACCTGGAAGCTGCCTTCCTGGGCTACGCCAACCCTGCACATACATGTTGGGGATCCTTGCAGGCCCATGCTGGGCAGAGACCCACTAATGCAGAGGACGTGGACTCTGGGGTCAGCACCAGCTGGGAGTTAGGGAGTGTGGCCAGGCACACCCCTACCCTAGCTGCCATCACCCAATGCCTCTCTGCACTCCTAGGGCAACGCCAAGCTTGCAGCTTGAAGTAGAGAAAGACCAAGCACCACGCAGGACACACAGGCCATGTCCACCTTAAGAGCCCAGCCCTCTGGCTTTCCACCAGGCCCCCGCGCAGGCCACGGAAGCTTGTGGCACAGCCCAGAACGCCGCGCCCAGCTCACAGAGGTGTCTCCTCTTCCCTGCCAGGCCCACTGCCTAGTCCACGGGAACAGGGCCTGAAAGCCTCCCTTCAGGTGTTCTATAGCCAGGGTTAACCAGTCCAGGGAGTGGCCAGGCCTGGGCCCCGCTCTGACCCCTTGGGACAAGACAGAGGGACTTGCGTGAGCACCATCGCTCTGAGAACCCCCAGAGCACCCGCCCGCAGGCACACACTCACCACAAGCTGGGGCACAGGCAGTGACCTGCCCTCCGCACTCAGGGACACGTAGGTAAAGAAGGCACTGGCAGCCCTGTAGCGCTTCTGTGAGTTGTCCACCACAGGGTCAGCATCCACCAAGACCTCAATTTCCATGGATTTATTGCTTGTGAAGGTCATGCGTCCAGAGATGGTGATGACACAGCCTGTGGAAGGGAGGGCGGGTGTCAGGGCAGCCTCCGCCTGACGGCAGGGCGGGGGAGAAATCAGTGTTGCTGGGACAGCCAGAGATGCTTGGTTAGGGGACACAGACGCTTTACTAACTAACTACTAGGACGTTAAAATGACAAAACATCAGAATGCATCATTAGTAGTCTGTGAACATTTATTTTTATCATCTACTCATCTACGTGAAAACTTGAAGAGATCTTGATGGCTGTCAGAGCTAGTGCCCTGCCGAGCAGAGGTGGTGGCAGCTCTGGGAAGGCTGCAACTCTGCCCCCGGGGAGGCACCCAATTGCTTCCCAGCAGCTCTGGCTGTGAGCTGGCCCTGTCCTTCCTTAGGTTAAGGTCAAGTCTGCAACTGGCACTGTCTACTCTTGGGCCTTCCTGGTGCCCTCTGGAGCCACACAGCTCCACACCATGCTGCTTCCCACCCTCTGAGGCTCCAGCACCTCAGGGCCACTTCCCTCACCCTGTGGTGGGACCCTGTGTGTCAGGCGCCCTTTCTAGCCCTGTAGGTCTTGTCCATGGGACCAAGGATTCCTCCTGGGAGCCACTGGACGTCACACCAAAGTCCCTCATGCTCACTGCTTCTTGCGCCAGCATGGCTTCCTTGTAGATAATGACAAAGTCCAAAGTCCCCTGTTCCTATGCAAGTGTCCCTGTGCCCCCTCTCTATACCTCCCACTCACCTTGCAGCATTAGACCCAGAGCTTCTCTTTTGCACCGCCCCCTTCCTGGGCGTGGGCTCCCTCCTGCCGCCTACCCTTGTCCTCCCGTCCCTCAACATAATCACCTAATCTCATGGAGCTCAGATTTCACCTATAAATGGGTACAAGGGAACCTATCTTAGGGGTAACCATGGGATGGAAGGAAACAAGCCGAGCACTGAGCTGGTGCTCAGGCAAGGGGGCACTCAGTACTGGGCCAGCAACACCACCGATGATGTTATCGATTATGAGGCTGCATCAGCCCCTGGGGGCCTTCAGGGGAAGAGTTGGCTCCTGCTGCTTCCCCACATGTTCTAGGCCAGCCTCAAAGAAACTCCTGCCTGAGTTGAGCTACTGAGACATCTCTCCACAGACGAGTGCTGGCTGCCAAGACTTTTAACACAGCCCCTGAGACCCCCAGCATCTCAGCTCCACCAATTCAGGCCTCACAAAAGAGGCTTAGAGACTCAGAGAAAGAAAGTGGGTAGCGTGGTGACTGTTAGGGGGTGGGTGAGCAAGCCAGGGGTGGGAGCGGTTATTCCATGTTAAAGAACATCAAAACATTCCACGCCACATTCAACTTGCAACTTCATACTTACAAGGAAGGCGCCATGCCAGTTCTGGGAGGGAAGAAAGGAGCCGAGTGGTCAGCTACAGGTGTCATTATGTGAGCTGCGAGGTGCACAGTCACGTGTAAAGCATCTGACGGTGTCCCCAAACACACACCCTGGGAAGAAGGCAGGCCACAGGGCCCATCTCCCAGCCAAGGAACTGGAAGGTCAAAGAGATCATCCCTCAGAGTCTCCTTGGCCTCTCTGCCCCCTTCTCCAAGACAGGGGCCATAAAGCCAAAAAGCAGGGACAAGCACTTTCCATGAAAGAAAATCAGCGAGAACCCCTCCAAGGCCAAAGGGCTGAGTGAGGGACCACCAGTCAGTGGGCTGCTGTGAGGACAGCAGACTGCAGCAGACTCCCAACAGGAGTGAGCCCTCTGTCATTGCCCACAAAGCCCCTCTCAGCTACTATGTGCCACAGCTAGATCCTGGCTGCTCACTGGTTAATTTCTGTATTAGAAATCTGCAGAAATAGGCTCGGCGCCTGTGGCTCAACAGGCTAAGGCGCCAGCCACGTACACCTGAGCTGGCGGGTTCAAATCCAGCCCCGGCCCGCCAAACAACAATGATGGCTGCAACCAAAAAAAAAAAGGGCCGGGTGTTGTGGCGGGCGCCTGTGGTCCCAGCTACTTGGGAGGCGGAGGCAAGAGACTCGCTTGAGCCCAGGAATTAGAGGTTGCTGTGAGCTGTGATGCCACGGCACTCTCTCTAGGGTGACAGCTTGAGGCTCTGTCTCAAAAAAAAAAAAAAGGCTCAGCGCCTGTGGCTCAACAGGCTAAGGCGCCAGCCATGTACACCTGAGCTGGCGGGTTTGAATCCAGCCTGGGCCCGCCAAACAACAATGACGGCTGCAACCAAAAAATGGCCGGGCATTGTGGCAGGTGCCTATAGTCCCAGCTACTTGGGAGGCAAAGGCAGGAGACTCGCTTGAGCCCAGGAATTGGAGGTTGCTGT
>CAUYRH010070381.1:0-46468 GCA_963574655.1 Perodicticus potto
TAGTCCCAGCTACTTGGGAGGCAGAGGCAAGAGACTCGCTTGAGCCCAGGAATTGGAGGTTGCTGTGAGCTGTCATGCCAGGGCACTCTATCTAGGGGGATAGCTTGAGGCTCTGTCTCAAAAAAAAAAAAAATTTCTCCAAATTTACAATTCCTTATCTGTTAAAAGGAAGAAGCATTAGCTTAAGATTATACTGATTAAATTAAAATGTACATAAAGGGCCATCACAAACTTCTAGGACTCTGACAAGCAGGATAAGAAATGTTAGTGACTCCTAAAGGGTCACTCCACTTGACCTACTATCCACACTACCCCCACCACATATACACAATTACTGGGAGAAATTTGCAAAATGAAGTCCCTTATAGGCAGGAAGTGACACCCGTATTTCCTTTCTTATCTGCTCTTGTTAGTATCATTCTAGCAGGACAGGCACATACCAGCAGAGCCAAAACCATCTACCCTTAGCCACCTTTCTTTTCACTAGCCATCTTTCTTTTCATGTCGTAAAATGTTTCTCTCTCTCTCTTTCTCTTTTCTTTCTTTCTTTGACCTAGTTTCTCCCAGTTGCCCTGGGTAGAGTGCTGTTGCATCCTCATAGTTCATAGCAACCTCAAACTCCTGAACTCAAGTGATCGTCCTGGCTCAGCCTTCAAAGTAGCTGGGACTACAGGCGCCCGCTACTACTATGCCCAGCTAGTTCTTTCTGTTTTTAGTAGAGAAGGATGTCTTGCTCTTGCTTAGGCTGGGTGTTAGAACTCCTGAGGCAATTCTCCTGCCTCAGCCTCCTAGAGTGCTGGGATTACAGGCATGACCCACTAGGGTTGGCGAGAGTGTTTTCTTTAATTCAGCCAGAGTAAGCTGGCTGAATTCTTTGCTTCTCTTTCTACTTTAGAAATATTGTTCTAATTCATCCATATGATGTTGGCTGGCTTTTTAATTTTCTTTTCTGATTATGAACATAATTTGTGCTATTTCTATAACTTTTCTTTTTTTTTTTTTTTGAGATAGTATCTCACTATATCACCCTCAGTAGAGTGCCCTGGTACCATATCTCACAGCAACCTCCAACTCTTGGACTTAAGTGATTCTCTTGCCTCAGCCTCCCAAGTAGCTGGGACTACAGGAGCCCGCCACAACGCCCAACTAATTTTTTGTTGTAGTTGTCATTGTTGTTCAGCAGGCCCAGGCCAGATTCAAACCTGCAGCAGCCCCAGTGTATGTTGCCAGTGCCCTAACCACTGAGCGATGGGCGCTGAGCCTCTGTAACATTTGTAACACACCATTTTTATTTCCCAAGGAACTAATTTATTTTATAAAATTCAGGATATGAAAATGGCCCCTTCATTCTGTTACTGATACTACTTTATGTATGTTGTTTTAGACTTTCTTGTATCTATGTAAAGATTTTTCTTCCCTAGTTTGGATTCTCGCTGTAGATATTCTTATAACTTTTCATTCAGTAGTAAACTGTTTTCTGTATTGTCATGTATGTATGTACTTACCTCTTGGAGCAGTACTGTCCAGTGATTTGTAAGCCTGGATTGGGGAGTTAGAGAGAGCTGAGTTTGAATCTGTTTCATCCACTTAACAGCTATAAAGCTAAATTAACTCAATGGTAAAATGAGGGTAATAATAACACATACCTTCCAGGGTCATTATAAGTGTTATATGAGACAAGGAATTGTCAAGTGCTCTGAAGTCTCTGGCACATAGTAAGCACACAGTACATTTTAACTGTTTCTAATAATCATTTTTAGGAGCAGTATAATTGTAGATTTATGCATAGATCACAGTTTATTTACCTGTCCTATACTGAACGTTTAGGTATTGGGCATTTAGGTTGTTTCCACTTTCCCAGGACTATAAAACAAATCTGCAGTGTATATCCTTGCAACTAAATCTTTATGTCTTTATATCCTTTATTTTGTGTCTAGGAATTACTAGACACAAAATCAGTGTGTGGGCATAGCACCTGTAGCTCAGCAGCTAGGGCACCAACCACATACACTGGAGCTGGCCAGTTCAAACCCAGCCCAGGCCTGCCGAACAGCAACAACTGCAACCAAAAAATAGCTGGGTGTTGTGGTGGGCGCCTGTAGTCCCAGCTACTCAGGAGGCTGAGGCAAGAGAATCACTTAAGCCCAGGAGTTGGAGGTTGCTGTGAACTGTGACACCAAGGCACTCTACTGAGGGTGACATAGTGAAACTCTAAAAGTCTATCTAAAAAAAAAAAGAAGAAGAAAAAATCAGTGTGTGAAAGGGAATGTACTCCTAAGGCTTTTAATAATATTTCTAAATAACCCTCCAAAAAGGTTGTGGAACTATAATTCCCAACATTCTTTGTTGTTGAAGATGGTATGTGAGTCATCTTTCAAAGTAATGTATTTAAAATTCTTAATCATTGCTAACTATAGTAATACATTAAAGGATAGTTAGGTCATCATTTTCATATATAATACAGTCATATTTCCAAAATGGAGCATCGTTGCTGCTCTTGAACCTCTATTACTGATTAGATGTAATAGGTTTTCCTATTAAAGGAATTTTTTATGAATCCTATCATCTTATTAAAATAAGATAACAGGGGCAAAAGTTTCCATTTGGTAGGTACCACATTTGGATGATTTATGAGTGATATTTTTAAAAGTCGATTTTTAGATTTTTTTGTATTGTTTTTAGTAGAAAATGATACTACACAAAGTTTTATTACTGAAATATTGCCTGGGCTAGATTTCTCTGAGGGCAGTAGAGAGCTGATATAAAAATTCATCCACATAAATATAATTTAGCCATGTTTCTAATGATAAAACTTCCCAGACCCACAAGCCTAACTTATCTGTCAATTCCTGGCATATTATTAGCATATTGCCACTCTACTCTTCAGGTTAAAAGCAAACCTGGTTTTCTTGAGAAACCAATAAAAATATTTTCTTTATAACTATTTGACTTTTTTTTTTTATTTATTTTATTTTATTTTTTTTTGAGACAGAGCCTCAAAGCTGTCACCCTGGATAGGGTGCAGTGGCATCACAGCTCACAGCAACCTCCCAATTCCTGGGCTCAAGCGAGTCTCCTGCCTCTGCCTCCCAAGAAGCTGGGACTACAGGTGCCCGCCACAACGCCGGGCCATTTTTTGGCTGCAGCCGTCATTGTTGTTTGGTGGGCCCAGGCTGGATTTGAACCCGCCAGCTCAGGTGTACGTGGCTGGCGCCTTAGCCCGCTCAGCCACAGGCGCCGAGCCATAATATAATTTTTTAATGTTAAGTCTAAAGGTCAGGTGGACCGGATTTCATCACAATTAAGAGTTATTGAAATAGAATTTGTGGAGTAGAACAAGACAATTTCATCCATCTGTGTTACCAACATTGAAATGTAGTTGAAATTGAGTTGACCTTGTGAAAGGCTTTATAAAGGCAAAATGTTTACTAAAATATCTATCCAGAAAAAACAATATATTTTTGCAACTGAATAGATTTTATGCTGAAAAACATAATAATTTCATATTTCTGGTATTTATTTTAAGAATAAGTGGCATCTATTTTATAATAAAAAATTGACTTTTTACTATGGAAATAGTAAGCTCATAGATCATATTTTAAGATATAGGTAGTATCTCTTCTATAATAAAATAAGTCGATGCAAGTTTGAATTTTTATTCAATATGAAAAACAAGTATAAATCTTTAGAACTGATTTCTGTACTAAAACATTTTTAATGAAAAGTTGTCAATTGTAATAGTTTACAAAGATAAAGTTGCAGGTGTCTTTATGTTCCAGCATACAGGCTTAGCTTGAGCATTCTTACTTTCATGTCACTGCTCTTCCCTTTAACCTTGATAGATCACCCCTATAAATATCTCTTGGGGTGAAAAGTAATTTAATCTGTGAATCTGTATATTACCTCCTCATGAACATCCTATCAATTGTGCCAGAGTGCTTTCATGATATGCACTGAACTGAAACCATCAAACCTATTTCACTGAGGATTGTTAGTTAGACCAGAATCTTTGGTCTCAACGCTGTCATTAAATTTTGCTAAAAGGTTGTTCACTTATGCATGGAAAAAATCTAAGTTTGTGATATGGTTTCAGAAGACTCTCTGCTTATAGGTCTGGGTGATTCCTGGGAACTGGAGTATTCATTTGTTTTTATCTCAAGACTGATCCAATTAGAACCCAGTTATAGTACTATACAATCACAGATCTTGCATCACTTCCCAGATCTTGGAACTGGGAATTTTGAGAGTAAGGCCCACCTTCTCAGCACCCACATGGTAGATAATGATAAAGTGATACAATTTGGATCACAAAAGTCTCAAGAGAGGGCAGCACCTCCATTTGCACAATTTTAGCTGAGCACTAGCTAGAGGTCTCTTAGGATCCTGGCTAGAGCTCCCCCCAGTCCCTGGCTGGTTCTCCCATATGTTCTTTCTCTGCTCATTCGTTGCCAGGACACTTAGTTGAAAATTGTTTATAGCTCTCCGAAGATTTGAGTGCATTGAGATTGGTCTGAATAGAGGCTTGTGAAGTAAAATTAAAGACAGGCAATCCAAGACAACATGATTAATAAAATACTAGAGCATTTAAATAATTGTCTAGATGCCTTTCTATTAAATAGTTCTCAAGAGACAGAGGCTTTTGAGCCTTGTTATAAGAGTCCAACGCTCTTTTCCAGTAATGAGTGTATAAATTTGGGCCAATCATTTAACATCTCTGACCTCTGTTTCTGTATTTGTCAAATGGGGATAATAGTCTCTACTCTGTTTCAAGGGTTGTTAGGATAAAATATGATGATAAATGTGAAAGCACTTTTCAAAGTTAGAAGTACATTCATAACATGGGTACTCCTGAAGCATTCCGCTTTTAATATATTTTCTCCAATTTTTATGTAATATATATATTATGTTGAGAAAGTAGGCTGGGAATTATTTCTGAGAAAGTAATTATTTTAATCAGATGGCGTGTGGGGTATGTATTTATGTTGGATAGGAATCACAACATATGTATATGGGGAGAATGAAGTAGGATGAATAGCTACTAAATCTTCACTCTATTAAGTATTCCATTTTGTTTATGTAAGCTGTTAGTAATCATTTGTATACGAGATATTATAAATTACTCTATATAACTCTAGCAAATATTTATTTTAAATACAAAATGGCTCAATTTTCTGTGATGAAAAGACTAATTAATTCAACCACCAAAATATCACTTAATCTTTAATGGGAAAACTGGCTAGCTATAAACCAAAACATTGGTTTTACTACATAAGTGCCCAACAACATATTTAGCCCTTATATAAATGATAAAATTGTGGTAATAATGGTATTACCCACATTCTTAACGCTCTCTGTAAATTTGCCATCTTTCACTACCAGCAGAGGGAGCCCTGAGAACTAAATCGTGCCAAAATGGCTTTGCTAATTCTTTTGTGTTTGCACATTTAGCTCGTAATAAAGAAATAAAAGCTCATCTCAGATTAATGGAAAGTCATCATGCTGGATTAGGCTGTAGATTAGAGTTTGATTCCAGACTACTGATTATGTTCAGCTTTAATAGAGTAGGCACTCCCGAAGCCTGCCTCTGCAAACTTTCACAATCCACTAAAGTTCAGTAATAACATGAATGTTATATCAATCAGGTTGATAAAAATATCTCCGATTGTATGTGAAGCCCGCACACTGTACCCCATGACTGAATTATTGTACACAGCTATAACTCAATTAAAAAAAAATACAAAACAAAAAAAAAATAATGTAACAGTGCACAATCTACTCCACAGGACATCAGAAAGCATGATCTCGAAACATAATTTTATCAAATAGACTACAACAGTATAAATTGCTCTCTGTCGACTACATTACATCCACTTGAGAACTGGAAAACATACACATATTGTGTAATCAGTTTTTCCTTATTTAAACATAATTATCTACATTTTCTGGTTTATTTTAATAGAAGAATAGAGTAAGTTGGTCTAAATGGAAAACAAATCATGCATTCCAGTGTTTATGACTCATCAAAAAGCTTCTTTATAGACTTTCAAATAGATTTTCCAAACTTCAAGAAAAATAGCCTATTTACTTTTCAGAGAGCACATGTCACATTGCTTTATTTCCCTTAATTAGAAATAACAATGCAGTACAATCTTTGTGTATTTTATGCACCTGTGACTACAGAAACCTATTGAAAATTGAGAAAGCAATAACTGCATTTTAATATTGCATGGCAGCTCTCACTTTAACAATGCTACAGTATTTTACTATCAGCATAACTAATGTCAAAAGCACCCCTTCCCTGGCATCAGGAAATTCGCAAGCATGTGTCTTTGCCTTCAAGGAGCTTATAGAGCACAGTGGAAATTCAACAATGATTGATGGCCTCATTCATGATAAGGAATTTACTTTGGAAACCTTTATTGAGTATCTATTAGGAGCCAGGCATTGTGCTAAGCACTGAGGTACAAATGTGAAAAAGCATAGCTGCTCATAATCAAGACACTAAGGCTGGTAAGCAGGTCAGGGGCTACGTGGCAAGGTGGTACATATATAATAAAGGCAACACTCTGCTTTGAGATTATTCAAGGCAGGAAATATGTATGTCTAATCTTTATAACCCCAGTACCTAGCACAGTGTCTAGCATACAGTTCGCACTCAATAAGTGTGTGTTGAATTAGTTAACATCCTGTGGGATGTATTGGTAAAGCATCTTTTTGGTAAATATGTTGTTTTCACATTTCTTCCTACTTGATCTTCCCATCACTCCAGACTTCTCTTCTCTAATTCTCCCAACTTGTGGGATAGCCATGATTTCCTTTTTAATAGAATAGTAGCTGGGTAAAATAATAATTGATGTTTGATGGTTTTCTAGTTCCTGGACTTTTTTATTTGCTATTCTTTATGCTGTTAAAGCTTGGAATACACGAGATGTCCGTAATAATCAAAACACAACAAAACTGTAGTGACAGGCATTCTGCTCAGCAGCACACAACCATTCTCTCATTGGATTCTAAAATAACTCTCATTATTCCTATTTTCAGGAAAGAGATCTTATACACAGAAAAATAATTTGCTTCAGGTCAAAAAGGTGGTAAGCAGTAGGGCTCAAATTGGAATCCAGGCCTCTCTGGACATCAGCCTTTCAGCTCTGAATGTCTGCACTCTGCTGTCTCTTTATTTACGTTGCATGGAAGCAATTCGAATTAGTAGTAGAAATATTTTTAGAAAGAGATGATCTACTTCTTCCAAAAATACTATAAATAAAATTTTTTAATGCATAAAATATGCTTAAGCTTTTTAAATTAAGTGACAAACACAGTGAAATATTAACTTTGTGGGACTACCAATGATTAACAACAGATAATGGTTTCTAAGCAACATGTTTCTTTTAAAACTAAGGGTTTGATTTCTGTAATAGGCAAAACACCTTAAAATGTACTTTCAGATGCTCAGCAGACCCCCAAAGACTCCCCCAGCCCTGGACTGCGGGGCAGTCTGCTGTGGAATGCTTTGCGGCTTGGTTTCCTCCACCAGACTCATTAGCCGCACCAGGTGGTAATAACTATCCAACTGATTCCTGGTAGTAAAAAAAAAACCTGCCTGCGGTCACCATGGACTCTTTCCCCCATGCTCTGCTTCATCTCTGACCTGATATGCTTTTAGAAAATAATTATGCATGGCAGGAAGTTGCCATACAACAGAGAAGGATTGTTGTGTCCTGGGATTATATAGGATCTCAGATTAAATTTGTTGTATTGGTTTTATTGTGTGAAGAATAAATTGGAAAACATGGTTTTCACCACCATAGCACAATGAAATCTATTTCTTGCCTTTTTTTTCTTTCTTGTTTACTTTACTATTAAAGTCCCAATAAAAAAAATTACTCACCAATTTGGGGAATGGTAGCCTTGGTGTTTAGCATTCAGCACAATCCCGTAGATTCAAGAAACAAAAACAGCTCCAGGGTCTGCCTGAGTTAACCAGAAAAAAAGAGTGGATGTTTTAAAACTGACTTTCTTCACACATTATATGTTGTTATTCACCAAGTAGAAATATGAAATAGTGCATGAAAGCAAAAGGCATTTATTTAACCATTCTTGTACCTAAGAGGAAACTTCCATTAGCTAAATTTTGTTCTTCCTTTACTTTTTATTAAAAAGAGGAAGGTAACAAGGGGAAATAAATGTGAGGACCTATTTTATTTATTCATTTGGAATAAAATGTGCACATGAGCTGTCTGTCTACTTTCTTCACTGCACAGCCTGTCATTGGGATAGGTGACTCTGATGGTCATCAGCTGGGCTGCTCTGTCCACAGAGGCAGAGCAGTTCTTGGATGAGTAGTTGTGAGCAATCTCTACACAATAGGATTTGTTGCACATTAGCAAAGTTTCCAGCTCCTTGACGCTGTGGACGAGGGACTTGCAGAAAAGACTGGGCAGCATAAGCTTTGTCTTTTTGTTGCTCTCATAACCACTTCCCCAAATCCTGCTGTCAATACCTCTGGCTTTCCACCCATTATGCTTAACTTTGACATCTCATCTGACTGGTGCCCAATAAACTTCTTGGTCCTCTTTCTGTTGATCTTGGGCTTCCCAAGGGGTCTGAGGGTGGCCAAGATGCTGAATAGGAGGTGGCTGCCACCTGCATGTGCAGCACTGAGAAAGAGAGGTAAGGAAATGTTTTAAAAACTTCCTACTACCTTCCAAAGAAGTTGTAGTTAGTCAGATTCCTAGACTGGCACTTTCCAGTATGGTAACCACCAGCCACGTGTGGTTAAAGAGCCCATGAAATGTGGCCAACTCAAACTGAGATGTGTTAATGTGCAAGATACACACCGTATTTTAGAAACAGAATTCAAATAAGAATGTAAACTTCTCATTCAAATTATTGTATTAATTACAAGTTGAAAAGATAGCATTTCAACCATGAAATAGTGCATGAAAGCAAAAGGCATTTATGATATATTGCCCATGATATATTGGGTTCAATAGAATATATTATTAAAACTAACCTCACCTAGTTCTTGCTACTTTTTAAAAATGCAGCTACTAGAAAAGTTAAAATTAACTATATGATTCATCTTACATTTCCATGGGATAGCTCTATCCTAAGCTTTTACTTGCGACATCATTGCTCCCTGAGAACCAACTGACTTCAAGCATAATAAAGTATTCAATCAGAATGAAAATTCAATTCAAAACACTTTTTGAAAAGCAATTTGGAGATACATATTAAGAGACTTCAAAGTGTCCAAACTCTTTGAAGCAAGAATCACATTTCTGGTCCTATGACCCAGCAATTTCATTTCTATAGGTCTATACCCAAGAGAAATGAAAACATATGTCCACATAGAAACTCATAGTTAAATGTTTATAGAGCATTATTCATAATAGTCAAAGTGTGGGAAAAGGCCCCAGTGTCCATCAACTGACAAGTGGATAAACAAAATGTGTTATATTCATATAATGGAACGTTACTCAGTTATAGGAGGGAATCAAGTACTGATATGTGCTCTGACACAGACGAACCTTGGACACATTATGCTAAGTGAAAGAAGTGAGTTGCAAAAGACCACATATGTATATTACTTATTTCATTCATGCAAAATACTGAGAACAGAGAAATTTATAAAGACAGAAAATAGACTCTTGGTTACCTAGGGGCAGTGGAAAGATGGGGTTGAGGGAGGAGGTGAGGTAGTGATGGCTAAAGGGTATAGACTTTCTTTTTGAAAATTTTTCAAAGTTGACTGTAATGATGGTTGTGCATATCTATGAATATATGTGAGTCATCACAAAAGTTTTGAGATACACAAACATCAAGAAACATAAAAATCCACATGGATGGAAACAAATGAAACCCTCCCAGCAACACTGATAAATTAAGCAAGTTGAAATTTGAACAGGTGAATGAGAAAGGGCGCTGTTGACCTTGTTTCTTGGAAGTGAAACAATGGACCATAACACAGCCTGTCTCAAAACTTTTGTAGTGATCTGTGACAAATAATTTGTCTCAAAACTTTTGTAGAGACCCATGTACTAAGCCCCATAGACTTGTACACTTTAAAATGGGTAAATCACATAGTATGAAAACTGTACTCAGTAGAGTTGTTTATTAAAAAGGAACTATGTTTTTGGGAAATCAGAGTTAAGAAAATTACCCTAAATAAACTAGAAAACTGCTTTGTGCATAAAGTTCCACATTGCTGCATTATGTATAGTGGTGAAAAATTATAGACAACCTAAATGACCAAATAAGGTGTGGCTAAATGATTTATGGTATAGCCTCATCATGGAATGAATATATTAAAATGATGCATGTAAGCAAACTCTTGTAAGAATTCGTTGTAATTTGAGAAAATTTCTGTTTTCCACAGGTAAATGAAAATAACACCAACTGTGATATTTACTATTTGTATAATGCCATAACCATAAAAAATGCCTAGAAAAAAACTAGAAGGAAATACTGGCTCCAAAATAATAGTGTTGGGGCTGTGGGCTCTCTGAGAATTTTACCTCTTCATACTGTTCATTATTTTCCATGTTGTCTATAATTAATGGTTTTTTTAAAAAAATATATTCTATTAAAAAAATCCAAAAAAATTCTATTTTTTTTAAGAAAAAGTCAGTTTTTGCAGTTTCATTGCCAAGAAAGGAGAACAGACTAATATAGTTTACAAAATTCAAACTCAAGAGTTGCAACAGGGGCAGAATTTGTTTGAAACTATCAACAAACCTTCAGTTAAACAAAAGATCAAATTAATTTTTCCATTCCATTAATTGAACACCACTGTCCTTGGTACATAACCACGAAGATAATTTACCAAATCGAGGTGATAAATAAATTAGCTAAAAGGAGGGCCTGATGTCTGTGACTGTTACTTTACTCTGTAGACCAGTGATTTCCAACTGGTGTACTGTGACACACTGGTGTGCCTTGAGAGGATCTTAGATGTGTTGTACAAAATTTTAAAGACCATCAATTAAATTATTTTTGAAAGAAGTTCAAAACTTCGAAAGGCCATTAATTAAATTATTTTTGAAAGAAGTTCAACAGTAAGCATATTCTTTTTATTTTCTTTTTTTTGATCAATATCATTTAAGTGTGCCTCAAAAGTTGAACTGTAGGTTCAAGTGTGCCCTGAGATAAAAAAGGTTGAAAGGCACTGCTGTAGATGAAGACCATCAAATTCAAATTCCTTCAACTATCTTCATTGTCTCTAAAATTTTCTTTTCTTCCAGTAAATAAGTAGTCTGGAAAGAAGAAAGTTTCTGATTCTTTTCCAAAGGGCATCTTTCTCCCTCTGTTCTCCCTCTGCTGCTAATTTTTCATATATTTACAAATATGTGCAGATCTTCTTTTGCTATGGAAACCTTTCCTTGGCTCCACTTCGGTTTCCACTACAGGTTCACATCATCTCTTTCTTCCCCCTCATTATCCAAGGCCTCTATTTTCTTCCCACCTTGGCAATCTGGGAGCCCTATCTTTATAGGCTGTCTGTTTTTTCATCTCCTTTTGGGGGTGTTCAGGAATTTTTGCATCATTTGAGAATATTATTCCAAAAATAAAATTTTAAAGGTAAGAAAGAGCCTGAACTTAT
This sequence comes from Perodicticus potto, assembly GCA_963574655.1. Taxonomy (NCBI): domain Eukaryota; kingdom Metazoa; phylum Chordata; class Mammalia; order Primates; family Lorisidae; genus Perodicticus; species Perodicticus potto. Next base: position 11,603 of record CAUYRH010070381.1, read on the forward strand.
TTATTGATAATGTGGTGCTGAGATTAGCCACAGAGTTGGTCATTGGACAGAACCAAAGCTAAACTCAGGCCATTTGGCTCCCAAGCCTAATCAATTAATTTTCTCTGCCTATCTTGTGCTTCCATTGCCTAACAGTTTCAGAACTCACTTTTTAATATTCTTCTTACAGAAGTACTTTAAGAAACATAAAAGTGATCTACTGCTGATACTATTGCCTTTCCCAGTCTGTCAACTCAAAATTCCCCCTTGAAAGTCACTTCACTGAATATTAAAATGAATATTACTTGTGCACCAGATAGGGTGACTAGCTGTCCTTGTCTGCCTGGGACTGGGGGATTTTCTAGGTGCCATGATTTGCAGTGCTAAGTGAGTGAGCGTTGGACAAACCAGGACAATTGGTTGCCTCAAGTATCAGGCACTGAACTAAATACTTTAATACTCTAATATACCTTATTTAATTAACAGGACACCCCTGTGAAGAGGCATTCTCACTCCCATTTTATGGAGGAGGAAAACTGAGGCTCAAAGAGGGTTAAATGATTTGTTCCTGGACACATGGCTTATAAATGGCACACTCAGGATTAAATCCCAGATGGGTATATAAGCTTGAGACCTTCTCACTATGATATAGAAGTGTGGGTGCTTTACAACTGTTAAAATCTGCACAAGGAAAGATAACCCTATAAAGTACTTAGGTTAGAGCTGATTTTTCACAGGCTAGTTTCTTTGAAGTCTTGCTGCTATGCATGACTGACACATAAAGAAAAGAAAAGCAGCTGCTTGCAATGCATAAATAGTTTGAAAGTGATAATGAAGAAGTAAAACTTAAATTATGTAGACCCTATCCATTTAGTCTTCCCTTTTTGGAGTGGAGGATGGGGTTGGTGATAGACAATGTGACATTTATTTATATATCTGCAAAGAAATAAATCCAATTAATTTTTATTAAGTTAAGTTTGAATCAATGATGATATACCGCAGTCAAACTAGTGCAGTAAAGAGCAAAAAGTAATATTAGCAATTTGATTGTAGTTGGATTAGTAGTTTGATAAATTAGATAAATTAGATAGTTTGATAAATTAAGTCTTGTTCAAGAGTTGACTTACACAGCTTCAACTTCAAGAGGGCCTGGTTTTCATCCTTTCTCAGATTGATTTATTGATTCATTCTTTTCCTTCTTTACAAAAAAAGCAGTGATTATCATTAAATACTATTTTAAAAAAGGACTTACATATTTGAATTTTATATTTGTAAAAACATAATACATTGAAGTGGGTAGAAAAGAGCATAAATGGCTATTCAATGAACAGTCTCCCTTCCACCTCCAGGCCACACAACATAGCGGTTTCCCTCAATGTAACCAACCACTGTTATTTGTTTTCCATACGTCCTTTTAGACATAATTAACCATATGCAAGCAAACATAAATTGATAGTCCTTTCACTAAAATAGTAGTATATTAAGGACATTATTCTCCATATAGATTTTCTCTGAAACACAGTGACACATCTGAGAGCTCTTTCTGTCCCAGTGCATAAAGAGCTTCCTTTTCCTGTTGTATGGCCACGTAGTATTCCATTCTTTGAATTTATTATATTTATGTAACTAGTTCCTATTGATAGTTGGCTCATTGCTTAAATGATTTTTAATTTGATTTATTGAATAATACATTTAGGTGTTTCAAAAGTTGTACATGTAAACATCTTGTGCTCATCGGTATTCTCCCTTACCCCAGGGACCCTGTCTACTACACACACCCAGGTAAAGACTTTATTATTTGTTTTAGATTTGGCCTTCAGCGTTTCCTTATGCATATAAAAGTCAGTGCAAATGTATATTCTTAATTATCTTCCGTTTATACAGAAAAGATAGATTACTATATACACTATGATATATTTTGTTTTGTTCACTTAACAAAACATCTTGGAGATTATTTTCATGTCACAAAGAGCTTCATTTTTTGTGGTTCATTTTAACGATGGCGCAGTCTTTCCTTGTGTGGATATACCATGTTTTATTTCCCTGGTTTTTATTAATTAATGGTGATCAAGTGTTATTTTGCCTGTTCAAATGCCCCGTGGCTCCATGTCCTGTGACTATTGTCTGGCAGAGAGAATATTTGATGAGTTTAGTTTAAGCTAAATGCTTACATACTTCTTTATTTTCACTGAGGGTTTTTCAGACTAAGGGTTACATATCTGCTGGATTTTGTTATTCTACACAGGGCAGAAACCTCTTACACTAAGCACCATCAATAGTTTCTCTGAATATTATTGAAATGCTGTTGCTATCACAAAGAGGAATTACAAAAAATGTTGCAGCAATTATTACATTACTCTTCTCTATTGATTGAGCTGTTGTAGACAATACCAGATGTGAGTGTGCTGAGAATGCCTGACAATACCTGAGGAATTAGTTTTTAATTTTTTTTTTCCCTTTTGGGTGTGGAGAAAGTCAAGTCTCCAATGTTCATTGATTTTTAAAATGTTCCCTGACCAGAATTCCAAAATGATAATTCCCAATGATGCCTAATTAATTACATCAAGAGCAAGAGTTCTACATCACTGAGTAATATAGTATATGCACAAACCTTCTTTTAGATTTGTTTAATGGAAACAATTTGCATATCACATTCAATACTATAAAATCATTATGCAAGAGACATTATTAGAAGGCTTTTATTAAAAAAGCTAAGCATAAATTATGGTAAAGTGGTTTGGCTATAAGATGGTCTAATCCGAAGCAATCCAGGAGGGGGTAGGAATTAATCTACTTTTCTAAAATAGAGGCATATTTTGCAATAAAAATAGGGCAATCTCTTTGCTATTTTAGAGGGGATTTTAAGTTTCAGTGTACACTTACAATGGTGGAAATCATCTCTGTTAAACATAGCTTAGCACCATATAGTAAAAAGAAACAGAATTGAAATATAATAATTATTTGGTTTTCACATAAGGATGAGTTTCTGGGGTGTAAATATTTTCACTGAAGGGATAAGGTATAGGTTTTATTTATTTATTTATTTTTTTGAGACAGAGCCTCACTATGTCCCCCTGGGTAGAGTGCCTTGGCCTTGCAGTAACCTCATACTCTTGGGCTTAAGTAATTCTCTTGCCTCAGCCTCCCAAGTAGCTAGGACTACAGGTGCCCGCCACAATGCCAGGCTATTTTTTTGTTGCAGTTGTCATTGTTGTTTAGCTGGCCTGGGTCGGGTTCAAACCTGCCAGCCTCAGTGCATGTGGCCAGCGCCATAACCACTGTGCTAAGGGTGCCAAGCCAAGGCATATGTTTTAAATTTTATGTTTTCAATAATAAGGATTTCTGCTTCAGAGATAGGGTGACATTAAGGTATCTGAGATTCAAAGTGGTGAAATGGTTAAGAGGGTGGGTTTGGGAGCTGACCAGCACAAGTTTGAGTTTCAGCTCCAAATTTTTCTAATTCCAGGCAAATTCCTGAGACTCAGCGTTCATTACAAGTTTTTGTAGTGAACTTGATGCCTGAATATTTCATGTTGTTAGTAAGTGGTAGCCTAGTCACTATACTTGGGCACTTCTCTAAAGCTTTTGATTCTAACTTCTGGTTTGCTCTATCTTTAAGGCGTGTTCTGGTGCCGCTCTGAGGTGTCAGATGAGATCTTGGGAAATAATCATGAAAACCTGAGTTCTTCTAGGCCACCTCTCACCTCCCTCTACACCTTTGGGAAGGTTAGGAGGAGGCGGAAGACAGGGGAAGGCTTGGTAACCTCTCAGAGGCATCCCCATCTAATTTCCATGCTGTGGCAGGGCACTGAGTCCTTCTGTCCTGGAAGTCACAAGACTGTCATCAGAGGGTCTTTCTGTTAGGGGAAGATCACAGAGAGGGATAAAGAACATAAACTCAATATTGTCGACTACAACTTCTCTTTCTCTTCATCTGGTCATATTTTTCTGAGCACCCAGAGGAGCATGGTGAGAAACTGATGATCAGTTTATAGCAATTTAAAAGGAGCTTTTCATGTCTAATTCCTACATTCTAAACCTGCCAAGCATTTTCTTACTTCTTTAATGCATATTATGAAGAATGGGGAAAAACGGAGCTAGGAAAATCAAAGCTGTATTTGACTAGTTTGTATACGTATTATAAAGAATTCATAAGCTATCGGAAGCATCTATGAGACAGACAGAAGAATCAAAACAGCATTCAAAGAGTATGCCCTTCAGAAAAGGTCAAAGAAAGCGAAGCCTATGGTTTAGAAATGGCAACAATGTACAGATTCAATGAAAAGTTTTAGGTCATGGCTGAGTTTTAAAAACACATAAAATCTAAGGAAAGCTATGAAATGAAAAATACATAAATACAGGTCTGAAATTGTTTTTTGCATTTATAGCTTTCATCTTCTGAAGAGAAGCCACATCTTTATTCCCTGTTTATCACTAGCAGATATTAGGCACTTAATGTTTGATGAATAAGTGAATGAATTAGAATAATGTAAGGGTCTAAAAACCCTTGACAAATTATCACATTTATAGTATTTTCATTGTGATAATAGCAAGACTTAGATCTACATTTTAAATGTCAAATGTTTCATGGTTGAGTGACAAATCTAAAAATAAGACAAAAGAATTCTTCAGTATTTCAGAGAAAAAACCATAAATGTCATCCATAAATTTGCTGCCTGTATAAAAATGCAGACTTTTGATTAAATATGTAACAAAAGATATGTCTCATGACCATATTACTTACAATTAGCTAATAATTGGCATAAGGGGCGCTGAGTTAATAATGTGCCATTAATAATATGCAAGCAAAACAAAACCTAAGCTAGAATCCTAGAGTTACGTATAGTGAGGTCGAACATTTATAAAGATACTTCTCCTTATTTTTTGTTGTTTTTTAATTTTAGGAACAAAGATAGAAACCAAAATAAGAATATATTTTCAAGTAGTATAATTAGCTCCTTGACTTTATTATCTGGAGATCTTATAAAGTAATATTTTATCCTGAATGATTCTTGCAAGCAATTTGAAATTAAACCTCTTCCTTGCACCTGTAAAAATGTGTAAATGATGGAACTGGCAGCATGATGATCGCTTTACAGAGAAGCATTTCCTTCATCATCTTCAAGGTCATTCAGATTTATGATCTAATCACCCGTGGCTCTTTAACAGGATGCATTTGAATCTGATTAAAAAGAAAAACAAATAGCTGTATGGATTTATTAACAAAATGTGCCTGACCTTTTCACTTATCTACCTCTTCCAACACATTGTGAGTTTAAACCAGAAAGGAGTTTCTGGGTTTTAATTTCGAATGTTTCGGCTTTGGAGTTCTTCCAGGAGTTCCTGCCTACCTATTGGTATGTGTGTGGATGGCGGAGGGCTATCTCTTTCCCTCCTCTTTCTCTTTGGGGTTTAATTACTTCACCTACCTCCTAATTCAGGTAACTCATAAAGCTTAGCCTTTGTTGTAGGTCCAACAGCTGTCTTATGTCAGCAGCAAGTAAAATGTTCACAACACACCGGAATGCAGCAAGACAGTTTATAGCGCTGCAATAAAAGGTAAATTGAATTTACAAAGATGCATTTGTCACTGATTAAAAACTTACAAAGTTAATTGGAAACACTGTGGAGGTGTTACCACACAACTTGAGGTGTAATGGGTGGTTCTAATTCAGCCCGGAGGAGAGTTCCAGGTCCCTGGAACCATTATGGTCTCATGCAGTAAGATGTCCAGCGACGTGGCCTAATATAAGTAGCAAAGCAACACAGTAAAGATCTCACATATTTTTAACATGAGTTGAGTGTAAATTCACTTACAATTATTCTTGAAAGGAAAAAGCCTTTGGTGTTACAGAAACACCAAATTTAATAATCACGTAGCTTCTGCTTAGAAAACATATTGAAGGGTTTTTGTTTCCTGTGTGTGACTTTTCTTATTTTCCTGATGTTTACATTAGAGGGACCACAACCAGAGCATATCAGTTGAGAAGGAAAGAATAACTCTGAAATGGCCAGCAATCTGAAGTTAGCGGGACCCTCCCTTGGGACTTTGGCGAATTATCTCCACATAATTCACTTAACCTTTGCCATTTGGAGACTTGGGAAACTGAATGTATTTCTAAACTTCAGGCTTTTAATTGCTGGTTTTAGTGTCACTAGTCCAGCTCACTTGGAGAGATGATGATTGAAAAACAGTTCTAGGAGGCTTTTCACCTCTGCTGAGCATCCTGGATATAATTAAATAGGTGGCCTGGGGTGGCTTTTAGATTTCTGCAGACAGGAGTGAACAGTTAAGCCCCCAGAGATGCACGTTATGTAAACATTCTGTGTATGCCTTGACTTGAATACTTAACTTTAATTTTTAGGCTAGTTTTTGTTAAGAAATTTAAAGGCAAGATAACAGAGTAATTGTCTTTGGTAAATTCATTATACTAATGACCAGTACCAAATTGTGATAGGGTCACGGAATTTTTGGACTGAAGTTTGAGAGATCATATATTTAAATTCAAACCTCCTGCACTGAACTTCATACATATTTTTATTTCTATGTAATTTATACTCTGTACTTTTCAATACTCTAGTACTATTTATCAATAGTACTTTTTTGTGTCAGAGTTAGTAATGACTATAGAATTTTCATTTGTATTTCATTTGTTACCTCAGGAGGACAGGCAGTATTAAAACAAAAACTATTTTTAAAGCTACACTTAACTGAGTGCTTGCTATGTGCTAGGTGCTTTTTCTGTTTAAACTCATTTAATCCTCTCAATGATGCTATAAAGTGCTATCATTATGTCCATTGTACAGATTAAAAACTGAGATTTTTAAATGTTCGGTAACTTGACCGAGTAAGCAATGGCAGCAGCATTCACAGATTGTACAGTCCGAATATAGAGGAAATGCTCTCTGGCCTATGGCCTTATTACCACTGCATTTGAATGTCAAAGACCTATTAGAAATATGCAGAGATAGCTTATTTACTTGTCCTTTGCTAGTTCCCTGGGATTAGAGTCCTAGCTGGCTCCAACAACTAGTTGAATAATAAGAACAAGAGTCAAGTTCATTTCTAAGAGTTAATGTGGTATAGTGGAAGGTGTACTGAATTTGATATTTGAATTCCAGAGTCTTTCGTAACAGTCTTCCACTTACCTATTTAACTTCATGAAAGCTAAACATTTTTTTGTCCAAAATATGAGGATGATATACCTTATGGGGTTTATTGTGAGGACTGAGATAACATGAGGGAAAATACTGGGTAAATAGTGAGGTCTTGTTTAAATATTAGTTACAAATTTTCTTCTACATATAACTTTTGGGATTTTCAGCAAAATCTCTCTTGTAAAGTAGTTACACTCCAAGCTGCTTTATGAACTTACTTGAGTAGAGTTGGATGGAGCAATGAATATGTAGCACAGGGTGCGAATCCTAGGAGGACTCATTTGCACCTATAGTTATCTGTTTTGTTCAGAATTTTCCTGCAGAGCTTAGGTAACCATCAGGAATTTGTCTTCTTGAATGATGCATACGCCTTGTCAAAGGAACCGATCACTTTGCAACAGCAGAGAAACTTGGAGATAGAGGAAAAGTTAAAAAACCGAAAGGTTGCAGAATTTCATTAGAATCTTTGAAAAATCAGATATGCGTCACTACAGGGATAGGTTATGAAACATTGTTAGTTATTACATACCTGAGAGGTGAAGAGTGGTTTAGCCAGAGGCACTCGGAAAAGTGTCCCCAACCAGCAGGGAGCTCCATTTACTCACTCATGCCTTCCACTTTTCATAAGCTCTTTTCTTTTTTTCCGTCTTGTACCTGTGGCTTACTGAATTTTGTAAGGTTTTTGTTTTTAAGACTGTCCTTTTATTGATGCTGCTCATTAAATAATTATAGTGACAATACAAATCCATTATTATGCTTTCAAGATACCAAATATCTACTGTTGTCAACTCTTGTCACACATTCTTTTTTTTTTTTGGCACACATTCTTAATGAGAAGCCTGAAGAATCTATATGATTTAATCTATAGGGGATGAAGCAAAGAAAATGAATTTTAACCTTAGCGCCTTTTCACCAAGATTTTGATGAAAGAGTCAAAATGTTGAAAAATGCCCAAAAGTTAGGATGAAATTCACAAACTTAATCGTCTGTTCTCAAAACCTCTGTATCTAAGACCAACTGCCACATGAAATGCCAATCACTATTACCCTATTCTTTTCGTGTATAAGGAAATCAAAGTTATAAGAGGTTAAAGGACTTGTCTGGGATCAGTGGAAAACAATGAGGGAAGAGCCTGGGATTATACACCAAATCCTTTTATGGAAGTGCTCACAATGACTTCTTTGCCACAAAGGATAATGACTCTCAAAGGATCATGATAAGCAAATTTATATTCTCATATTCGAACCAAAGGAAGTAGTATCATCTTCTACCATCGAAATCAAATATATTTATAGATATGCATAGATGTATCTAAAAATAACTCTATGTTTTAAAAGCAAATATCTCAAAAAGCTTTATCTTTTGAAAATATGATAAAGTAAAAAATATAAGATAAATTACGGACTGGTAGGAAAACTCTGAACAACAAAAGCAGTAAAATAAGTGGCAGGGACCTTTCCTTTGTTTCTAAGTATGGTATTTTCTCTAACCTTAGAGAGTTATCTCTGGGTGAGACCAACATTCCAGAGATTTTAAGACTTGAATAACTTTATAATCACATTCTAAATGATCATATGGCCTCTTTTAATAAAGGATTTGAAAATATTTATGAAAAAATGAGCCCAAATTTCTTATTACTCTCAGAAGATATTGGTATTATATACATACTATCCAAAGTATGTAATCTTCAGGCATAGGAGTTGAGCAGCTAAAAAATATCAGTATGCAGGTCAAATTTATAAGGGAAGGGTCTTTTTTATCACTGGGCTCTAAAGATATCATAGATACAGAAGATTTTATGAAATTTCAAAAAATATCATTCTGTTGCTCTAACCCCAAAGTTAAAGTACTATACTGCCTTTCATATAGTTAAATTTTTATGTTAGATAGCATGGAATCATCACTGAATTTAGAAATTAGAGATTAGATACCATATTTATTGAGATATGAATAGCTGTATTATTTGTACAGTCACATAACCTCTCTGGGCCTTTGTTTTTAAAATCCATATGTATAGGAGAGAGAATTGAGAAGGAGGGGAAGATACACAAGCTCAACATTTTCAAAACTCTGATCCAAGTAACACTAGGAATGGTATACTGGAGCCAGAAGCTGGCCAGCCAGTGATGTCATGTGGTGGTTCAAAATAGGCCGTCTTGGGAGTATTTACACCATGGACATTGATGAATGTCACAAATTAAGTCCCTTCCCTTTCTCAGGAGCTGATAGTTAAAGATTTCCATTATACTTCTAGTGTTCCCAAATATTCTTTGAAAAAACGGGTTCTACAGTCAAATAGTTTTGGAAGACCAGGGTTAGACAAAGTTAAATGGTTGCTTCCTCCTTAATCCCTCCCTCTATCTCTCCTTTTTTCCTTCTTTCCTTTCTTCTTTCTCTTTCCCTGATAAGAAATGTGATTTTTAAGAACACAAAGGAGGAGATACATAGCACCTCGCATTGCAAAACTTCATAAAAATGCTCTTCAGACAAATCTCTTAATCCTTGAAGTCCCATTTCTCACTAGGACTGATCAGACCTTCCCCTGAGTCTTTTCTCTTCCCCTACCCTCTTTGAGATCTCTTTCTTCATTTATTATACAAGCGACATGCAATTTTTTATATAAAATATTCTTACAAGTATTTGTAATATTTGTAATATTTTTATTGTAGTATTTTTATTTGTAATATTTGTAATATTTTTACAAGTATTTGTAAAGTATAGGTATACTTTACAAGTATATTTAGAGAATAAAGTATGAAAGCCCACCCATCAGTAGGTTTTGTTTTTTACTCTAGCTCTTCTCAGTCTTCAATATGTTAATGTGTGCCATGAACCTCCAGAATGGTGGTTCTCAACCTTCTTAATGCTGTGACCCTTTAATACAGTTCCTCATGTTGTAGTGACCCCAACCATAAAATTATTTTTTTTGCTACTTCCTAACTGTAATTTTGCTACTGTTATGAATCATAATATAAATATCTGATATGCAGGATGTATTTAGGTGATCCTGTGAAAGGGTCGTTTGACCGCCAAAGGGTCGCGACCCACAGGTTGAGAACCGCTGCTCCAGAAGAAACATTTCAAACTTTATTTGAACCCAGAAACTGTTTCTCAAATACCTGTTAACATGTTGAAGTACACGAACATCCTTAGGAAGACAGTTACAGAAATAATAGACTATTGAATTTCTAAAAAGAACCTTTGAGTTGCAAAATTACCCTGAGTATATGATTCTAAAGATGGCTGTTATTTCAGATATAGGATGAACCACACAGAATGCATACAGGGCAAGTTTTGGATAAATTTGTGAAACAAGGACAAATGATTCTGTTGCTTTACTTCTAAGATGGTAATGATTTATATTGTCTTTGAGTCTTGAAATGTGCAGATCTCTTTTGATGGCTATCTAAAGATGTCATAGATATAGAAGATTTTATGAAATTTCAACAAATGTTCTCTGTTGCTCTAACCCCAAACATCCTAGAAATGGAGGTTATATGTTGTGGTTTTTGAAGTTGAAAATCAATGACAATTCTCCTAAGAACTAAATGTATTGAAGAATATGTATATCTACAGACATATACAGATAAATATAGGCATACAGATCTATCTATCTATCTATCTATCTATCTATCTATCTATCTACCTATCTATCTATCTATCTATCCATGTATCTATCTATCTATAGTTTTACAGTTCCCAGAATAAAAACCCGGAATCCGTGAATTTTATTTAAAGACCCCCTGACTTTTACTTCGACTGACCCTGTTTACTAAATTTAAATTGGTTCTGTGGTATGTTTGCAAGTTTTTATGTATACTGCTCCAGCTAGTGTTAAAGGATAAGATGATAATTTCCTCTTAAGGAAAATTTATCCAATTAACTCCTTTGATTTGTTGTCAGAGATCTTTTAAAGATAAATTGTGGACAATTTGTGGTTATTTAGATAAACTAAATTTCACAGTTCATCTGCCTGTGAAATGTGGTATTATTAGGCACTATAGGTGGCTAGCTCAGTACCTTGCTCGTTCTAGGCTCATATTAGAGTTCTTGTTATGTTGAATTAGTATATGGGTTCTGATGATTGCTATTAAAATAAGGTGTGATTTTAAAAGACTAAACAAAGCAAAATGCCAAGGGAGATGACAGCATGGATTAAAAGAATTATTGAACTCTTATTCCAGAACACACAGATAAATCTTAAATATCTCCTTCTTTAAATTCGCCCTGTATCTTATTGAAGTATGCAATAAAAACTTGGTCTGGTCTCAATGTGCTAAATGCTACTGCTGAAAGGGTGTTAGACTGAAGGAATCCAGTGGTGAGTTGTAAGTGACACATGGAGGGGACTGTTAACAATTAACCTTTTTCTCCCTCTTGGAATTCACAAGGGACTCTGCCCACAGGAAGCTGGAGTTAGCTTTCTTCTTTGAGTTAAGAGAAAATGCCTTTTGCAGAAAATACTGCCTGCTGACCATATTAAAGATGAAGCTGAAAATAATTTAATGTAACATCACTACCCACAGGTTAGTCAAGTGCTGAAAGAAGTTGGCATGGATAGAGGCTGGGAAGACTTATCCTTAAGAGTGTAAACACTAAATAACATTGAAATCCAAGGCAAACCAAACAGGGCAAATAAAGATATTATAAACATACTCCTGTCAAAAGCAAAGATAAGCAAGAGTGATTTTAAAATTATTTTTGTATATTCCAAAGGGACAGGTTATAAATTTTTGCTTACTTTGAGGATGAATGACATGAAATGCCAGTGTTACCGTGATGGAGAGACTTTTTATTTTCTCTCCTTTTCTCAAAAGGACACAGTCTAAGCTTAAGGGAAATAACTCCTATGAAAGTGGAATTGTTTTTAGGAAAAGAAATAATAAATGCTGAAATTAGCTGAATTCCTATTAGTAGGAAATTAAATTTATTCTTTGAAAGATCTGTGAATTTTGTGAATTATTGTATAGTTTTCAATGTATATTAGACAAACAATACATATTTACTTAGTAATTAGTGAACAAAGGAATGAACGAATGATTTTTTTAAAAAAATGTAGGTGGTTCAAGAGGTCAGTGAGCAAATAGAAAAAAAAATTGAAATATAGAGAGATATGTTTATGCATACCCAACACAAGATGATGGATTCAGTTTTTTTTGGTACATATATTAAGACTCTTCTTTATAATAAGCACACAGTTCCACACACTTAGCTAATACTTGTGATCTTATTGTATTTTTCCCTTTCATTTCAAGACTCTTATTTTCACCAGTGGTGAAAGTCAACTCTGATACCATAAGAGTGTTGGAGAAAATCTCTTTTTGGGAAGTGGAGAGGCCTAACTCATGGCAGGACCAAGTTACTGTGGGAAGTCCTCATCCCAAAGATCTGTAGGCACCACCTCTTCTTCTTCACACCCTATAGATTGTCCAGTCACCTTCTACTACTTTTTTAGCTCTCATTTCTTATTTGCAACTCTGTTTGCTCTTGTATCTGTGGTTCTCAAGCCCCTTTGCCCTGCATTTATAGCATGAGGGCAAGACCCACATACAGCATCATTTTCAGCCTCAGAGCCTAGAAAACCAACTTGGCTAAAAAACATAGCCCTTCTTTTCTCCCTAGAGGAAGGGTCAGACTTGGTTCCAGGTTCCCCCAAGGGGATTTAACTAGCTCAATGGAAGGTCACGTTTGGTCTAACAGTCTGTGAATCTTGATCTTTATGGGTCTAGGATTTTATGACCTTAAGAAGTAACTACAGAATATACTTTCATATTTCCATTTCAAAGAGCTGGCCAATATTTGATTGTCCAGGTGGGCTGAAGGAGCAGAAAAGCAGTCAGCTGTCCTGAGCAGGTTGCTGTGGCCAGCAGCAGATGTGGGTAGGTGACTGCTTCATAGGGCACCTGCAGACAGGATGTATGTAAAGGCTGCCACTCCTGGGGCAGGGGACAGCATGTCTCCTACCTGGTCCAGTCACCAAAAAGATTATGAAGCTCTCCACATCTGGAATGAATTTAAAAATTAAAATATTTCTTTGGCACAAAACTCAAAAGGTATACAGATATTAAAATGAAAATCAGGGGGTTTTGTTTTGTTTTCAAGTTTCCTAGCTGTAAAATTCTGGACAAGTTCATAGCAGTTAAAGCTTCTCACTGCTACTGTAAACATATATTTGGGTCTTCTTGTTTGAAAATTTCACACTGACATTGCACTTGGGCCTGGAACTTTGCTACTTATTTTTGTCAGATGCCAACTTCATGGTTCTATCAGTCATCCAGGTGTGGAGAACTATGAGCCTGAAATAACCAGAGGCAGGTACACGCTACAGGTGCACGGATCAACCCCATTGATGTCTCCGGCCCTTTTACTATTCTCCTAATTTGATAGCATTCTCACCTGTTCTAGGGCTTCAGCGCTCACTTCTACAACAGGGATTCCAGGAAACCCTCTCCAGCTCCCCACCCTCACCCAGATGACCTTGAATCCTCCATTTTCTCCTATGCTCAAACCACCAACTTCTCTAACATTCTCTCAGCCATGCAACCCATAAACTTTGAAGTAATTTTTGACTCCTTCCCTTCTGTTTAAACAGTCAGTCAGGGATTCCTGTGCTTTCTAATTATTTAATACATCTGCTCATTTTGTGAGCAGTTACTGGGTGCGTTTGCACTAAGTGCCATGTTTGGACTGGGAACACACTGGCTCTGCCTTCAGGAAGCCCGTAAACTGACAGGTTTGAACTATCTCTTGCATCTTGCCCCTTCTATTCTATCCCCTTAGTTCCTGTTGCCTTGGCCTTGGGCTGATGCCATGTTGTGCTAATAATCTTTCAATTCTAATTTATAGATGGGACTGCCAGATGGATCTTCCTGAAACACAGATGATCATTCCTTTGCTCAAAAACCTGCAGAGGCGACCTAGTTCCTACTGCGAGCCAGTCTTTTGTAGTGGGAGGAATGCAGGCCCAGAGTCTGCAGGCTGGCTCCGGGGAGAGCAGCAGGTTGCAGTGGGAACCAAGTGGGTGTCTAACCCTGGCTCTGCCTGAAATTCACTGTCATTCTGCTGGCTGGCTCCTGGGAGAGCAGCAGGCTGCAGTGGGAACCAAGTGGGTGTCTAACCCTGGCTCTGCCTGAAATTCACTGTCAGACTTGGTATTCATTTCCCCGTCTTTGTTTCCTTATCAGTAAGGGGCTGGGTGTGGTGAATTCTAATCACCCTTTCAGCTTCTATTTTCCATTTATTGCTATTGTTCTATTTTTTAGAGCCCTCCCTGTCTTCAGACTCAGGGGCCTTCAAACTTTGGGATGTCTTCTAGCATGTGTATAGGAGATTCCTAAAGAAATTTAAGAACATTTTTCTAAGGCCTTCTACTTTTTTCTATGAAGTTGGAAAAGCTTTTTTGGTTTATAACCAGAAGGAGATGGTTTCATAATTCTCAGCTGTCTTCTGTCTTGGTATGAAAACAATTGCCAGGGCAGCCACGAGCTGTCCCATACATTTAGCTTCTCCTGAAGCCATTCCTGGTGTGTCAGAGGGAGAAGCAGGGCAACTGAGGCTGGCTGTGTTGTTTCATCAAGCATGAGCTCATCTCCCAATGTTAAGCAAATGCTGGGGAAAGGTGAAAAATAATGACTCTCTCCCAGGTTAGGCTCTGGCCACTGACCTTTGTCACAGTGGCTGTCCTGCAGCACCCAGTTCTAGAATACCAGTGTGATTCTTCCCTTTCCTAAGATGTTTCAGCAAGAATATGCCCAAGACCTTTCTATTGCTCAACATTCAGGTGACAGAGGTGGCAAATTGGGTGTGGTTAGCTTTTGGAGCACTGATATGTAAGAGTAGCCATTTACACACATGAGGTAAATACGGTTGTGAATATTAGAAAAAAAAAATCATATGTTCCTAGAACAGACATATGCAAGGCCACTGATATACGCCCCCCCTTCTTTGAAGATGCTATGACAAATTTGTTGTTGAGTTATGGTCATCACAGCCACGTAAGAAACAGCAAGGAAAAATGATAGTCCGTCATATATTACCATGATGTTCCTGTGGTATTCAGGGTGATTATACTGATTCTAGAAGTATATCATGTTGACTACTAGCTCAAGTCCTACCCCTGCTGTGCCCTGTCCGTGACCTCCGCAGCCATGGAGCCTCTGTCTGCTGGCTTCAGGGAACGTGTGTGTGCAGAGAAGAGGATGATGGGGAGATAATGAGGAAGGTTTCTCAATCCTTTCATTACATTTGTAATTATGTGCTTCAATTTCACTGAGATAATAGCAATTGGTAGTTTTGGTTAGAAAGAAAACAATATAATATGTTAGGAGGCTGTTACATAGTTACGTGGGTTTTGATGATCTCTGTGTAATAGTATGCATTATAAAACCATGTCTAAATTTTTAGAAAATAATGATTAATTTCTTAGCTGAATATGTTTCACTTAGATCACTTCAGTGGCAATTACGTGTATGTAAATAAAACAAGTTGTAGGAATTGGTATTATATCTTTTTTCCCCATCACTCTGTTTTTAAAAGACAAAAGTTAGACTATCCTCTTCTCTCTCTCTTTTTTTAATTCTAGGGATGTCTCACTTCTATAGTTACCTAGTTTTCTCTCCAAATGGGGTATAATTGCTCCCTCTTAGTTGAGTTACTGTTTACAAAGCACATGGAACAGTGCCTGCTGCATGGTAAATGTGAAATAGAATAAATAAATAAATGCAAAATTTAATTAAGTTAATTAAAAAATAAAAACTCAGGAACACTTTGGGGGAAAATTATGATAACTTTGGCATGCTCAGTGTTCACATGTGAAAGTGATTTTAGGATTTACCCTAAATAAATGAAATTTAAACCAGATCAATAAAAAGTCAATATTTATGTTAAAAAATAAAAATGTAAGCCTATATTACACAAATTTTTATTCATGCTTATTGTAGAAAACATAAGCAAATGTCGATTTTAAAAACTTGCCCCACTAGAGACAACTGTTTTAATATTTTGTTGTACTTTCCCCAGAATATTTATTTAAATAAATATCACAAGATATAAATGTGTGTACATATTAAATTATATTTTAAAAGAGTTACATACATATATATGCGTATTTTAAATAGTTTTTAGTAGGATATAGTTCTTTATTCATTCAACAAATCCCTACAAATCTGTTTAAATTATTACCACGCTATAATTGGTGATAGGCCCTGGGTTCTGTGTTCTACGTTTATTATTTTGTCTGGTCCTTATAACTCCTGGGAAGTGCTACTATTAGAGTCTACCTTAGAGAAGAGGCTCTGAAGATCACACAAAAGAACTTATCAAGGCCATAGTTGGTGTCTGAGCTGGAATTCAAATCCGCTGTGCTCTGAATCACTGGGTTTTTATCCACGATATCTCCGTGGACTAGGATAATAATTTAATACATTTGTAATATTCAGGGCTGTGTCTTCACAAAAAAAAGTACATAAATCAGTCATCATGAGCCACAAACTATATTCAATTCAGTTTCAATACTTTGGCACCTAGGTTCAACTTGCCAACTGAGATTTCCACAAGGTGAAAATCAAGAGGTCTGGGTTTTCACCCTGTGCTACTCCTAACTGACTGGATGACCTAATCCAAGTCATCTTGCTCTTATTGGTTTCTCTTTTATTGTCAGTAACATGAGTAGATTGGGCCATGAGTTATTTATTCACCTATGATTTATTGAACATGTTTGGAAAGACACATTAGACACTGGGATAACAAAAGAAATAAGATATAATTCCTCTCCTTAAGAAGGGGTTCCCCTTGTAATAGAAAAAAGGCCTTGGGCGGAGATGTGAGCGCATTGTTGATGCCTCCTCCCACAACTCCAGCTCTGCAGCTTATGAACCAGCCTTTGCAGACAGATCTCTTCTCCATCCTTTCAAGTGTAATTCACTTCAAGGTGAAAAATATGTGTTTACCGAGGGCTTTAATATAGAGCCACGTAAATAGCAGCTTAGCTCACTTAAATACTTCATCAGAGAAAATTGCAATGACAATCTAATGTTAGCCATTTGGCTTCTTTTGGGGGCTAGGATAAAAGCTTTGAGTAAGTATGTTATAAATTAAGAAATGATTCGAGCTTTTCAGATTTAAAGAGCCATCATTTCTTTTCATTTTGTTGAAAAATAAAGGCAAAATACTATATAAGGGTAGAACTCACCCCGTACAAAAGATGGATATTGTGGTTTTTCTTCATAAGCAATGCTGAGAAGTCTTCAGACAAATTGTTTGGAATGAAAAATCTCCCATTTCATATATTTTAGTAAAATATTTGTAAAGAGAAAAAGTTCAAATCTTGTTAGAGTAGATTAAGATGCATATTTCTGAAGAGAATATTCACACTTTATGAATTATTTATTTTATTCGTATGCTGCTTCGGTCTACAAAAAGATCATATATCACTTCACTTTTTAGTTAAACTGTAATGTCTTCTCATTGGTGTAGAAAATAAAAATTTGCATGTTATATATTAAATATTGCTAAATACCCATAACACACTGACTTTGAGACAGTTTATATCCCAAGACTTTCTAAAAATAGGCTTCAAGATACTTTTATAAATAAGATGATCAAATTATTATTCATTTGTTTAAAGTAGAATTAAGTGGTGATATGGTTATCATAAAGACTGAAGATTGACAATATTCGCATTCCATTTGAATTTAAGGAGGTAGACTTGTGGGGGTAAGGAGGAAAGAAACATGGAGAGGACGATGGGCTTCACGCATGTTTCCTTGTGGATGGCTTTGTTTATAGGGAACCTGCAGTTCCCAGCGAGGGCCCTGCTCTGGATGTCCAAGAGGCCTCCTCACTCTACTCACTAGGAAGTAATATCCAAAAAGCAGTCAAGGGTCAGAATCCTGATCTCTTAGGTCTTATTCTAGGGCTTTTCCTATTATACCACTTTATAGGGACTAGTGATTTGGGGAGGGGGGTAGGGAACAGGCCCAGATGAACTCTACTTAAATCCTTAAGGTTCAAAAAAGTGTAGTGGAGGTAATTATCTTATCACTTACTCAAAATGTCTGCTAGTAACTCAGTCACTGGGTATATTTAGCCAGAAAGCCCAAAGAACAAAGTCAATGTTAACTGACTTTAAAAGTAAATGACACGTAAATTGTAATTGGTATAAAATGCAGGGGAAAAATACAAAATTATGAACTCGGATTTCTCATTTAGAAATCCTAAACTTCATAGGCGCCCTTTGAAAATTGAATTTGTACAGGTCACATCCCATCGATTAGATTTCATCCCGAGCTGCAAAGTCCTTCAGTGAACTTTATGTGTAATATCGTTCTGGTTCTATTTTGAAGAATATTTGCACTATTTTGTGATTACACAGAGACAAAAAACATTAACTTGGGGTGGTGCCTGTGGCTCAAAGGAGTAGGGCGCCGGCCCCATATGCCAGAGGTGGCGGGTTCAAACCCAGCCCTGGCCAAAACAAAACAAAACAAAAAAAAAAAAAAAAAACCCTGCAAAAACAAAACAAAACATTAACTTGTTATTCTTCAAGAGCCTTTCTTTCTGGGTGGCTGCATGTGTTTTGGGTTCTGATTTGAAGATGGAGGGGTTTGGGGCATAGAAGACTCCACAATAACAGATCATACACATGGAAATAAGAGCAACCACTCGTCTCCTTTTTGATAAAAATGCTATTTGCTCGAACCATTAATTTTCTAGGTATTTTAAAAGAGTAAATAACCCTTTTCAATCTTAGGTCTCGCTATTTGAGATTTATTTCAGAGTTAGGCAAAGAAGATGATTATCTCTTGGCTGGGGTGTTCCACTACTCTTAGCATCCTGATTTTATTGCTGAGTCTGCTTCTTAATTTCCCCCAGCTGGGTCACCTTTGCTCAGGGGAGACTTTCTGGCTAATGCCACTCAGGATGCTGTTATTTCTGAACAATTAAAACACAATCCACATCTCTTCTAATTGACAAGCATCTATGATTACAATGAAAGACCTTCTAATACGTTCAAACCAGAATGGCTCTGAGCTGCTGGGTACCCAACGATAGTTGGGTGGTGGTCACCTGACACAGTGCCTACCAATCAAAGAAGAACTAAAGGAGGTGAGATAGATGCAGATAAAGGAGAAAAGGTTTTTATTACTTGGCAAACCATCATTTTAAGGAGGGGAGAGCCCTGAAGAACAATGGAACTATGTGGATACTGTGAATTTGGCTGCTGAAGAAACAAATGTTATTCTACAATGGTGTTGTCAGTTGACAGCATCTATTTATTCAATACAGTGCAGAGCACTGTACTAGGCACTATGCCAGGGCTTAAATTACATAGATGCCCTCAGATTCACACCTCCTTCCTGCAACTTGGAGAGAAGGGAAAGAGGGAAAAGACGTTTGCGTCCTCTCTTTCCTTAAAGTTTATAGCTGTACTGTGGCTAGTTACATTGTCTACTGAGATGATTTCACACTATGACAGTCTTTCTCAACACTAATATCCTGTTAAGGAAAGATGACTCTCTCCTGATGAGTACATTCATACAATTTCATAAATTATGGTTATAATACAGAATGAAACAAGAATAGAATAACACTTTGTTTATTCGGAGACAAGTTTTCCAAGTCTCTTTAGGTCCCTTTAAAATACAGAGCAGTGCTTGCCTCCTCTCCCCTTCCCCTTTCTCACTCTTACCCCATTGTGCCCATCCTTATTTGGAATAAATAATAATAATCACCCCCTCCCTACCCCATTATTTGGTTTTCTTCAATCCAGGAGAGCACAGAGCCACTAAGCAAAGTGAGGAAGGGTTACCCAGCTGGAGTCCTGAGTCAGCAGTTCAAACTCTAGCTGGGAAACGTATCTCCCCATCCCCAAACCTGCCTAGTCAATTAACCTGCGATTCTTTTTGGATAACTGAGTTCTCTGTGGGGATATAGTCTACCCCTTTAGAGTGCTAAGCCTTTTACTCTCTTTCACTTAGTATTAATTTAAGCAAATTGACACCTGACTCAGGGCAAAGACGCTTTGATGCTGGTGCAGAAAAAAATGCAAAGATGTAAAGATGCTGGTGCAAAAGAGAAAGCCAGCAGGACCAGGACAGAAGGAAAGCATAAGCAAGGTGCCAGGACTCCACTCACGCCAGCCCTTCTACTCGAGACTTGCTCACCGTAACTCCCACCTTTCTATGCGCTTTCAATCCTATCATCCTCCTCAAATGTTGGGCGGTGTCTACGTGATTTTATATAGTTATGGGCTGAATTGTGTGTCCTCTGCAAATTCATGTGTTGAAGCCCTAACCCCTACTCCCTCAGAATGTTGGATTATGTTAAGATGAGGCCATTAGGGTGGCTCTGATCCAGTGTGATTAGTGTCCTTATGAGAGGATATGGACATGAGGCACCAGTGACTAGGTGAGATCACCACCACAGCAAGAAGATGCCCATTTGCAAGGACAGAGGCCCTGGGAGAAACCAACCCTGCCAGCATCTTGATCTTGGATTTCTAAACCTCCAGAACTGTGAGAAAGTAAGTTTCTGTTGTTTAAGCCACCCAATCCGTGGCGTTTTCTCCTGGCAGCCCTAGCAAACTCTCTCCTGCATCATCTCATTTAACTGTTAAGCTGAATGATCCCAAGTCCTTTAGAAGTCACAGTTAACTAAAAGTTCAATAGTGAAGCTGTTTTAAAAAAAGATTGAAAGTGTTTTTCTTTTATGTTATAATTTGTTATGTTCTGTTACATTTTAGATAGTACTTCTCTAACAACTGACAATTTAATTTGCAAACCAAATAGCATCTTTAATAGACGGAAGCAGCTGTATCTTTCAAGGACATCTTCGGGGGGAAAATCAGAGTAGAAAACATATCTACAAATGAGAATTAATTGCTATAAATTACCTGCAAAGGGGAAAATGTCAAGTTGATATCACAAAGATATTGACCCATAGATGTATAACTATGTAGTAATTTGGTACCTGGTTTATTTCTTAAAGACCTTATGTTTCTTGTTCTCTTCTGCTACCATGTTACGTGTACATGACGATTCAATAGTCAAGCAAAAAAGATGTAAGTTCCATCTCAATCTTTGTTGTCTAATTAAAACTGTTTATGCGTAGTGATTGTTGCCATTTTGCATCATCACTGGAGCTCATTTCTCATGGAAAAAATTAGGCCCAGTTTAAAAGAATATTTCTTTAATCACCAGTTCTGATTGTCAGTGGTACCATTTTGTAGATAGTTTTTAGCTGACTAACAAATCTTTTATTTTATTGGCTGTCTCATTTTGCTCTCTTGCATATTTCACATTTATGGTCTATTCAGACATTCTCCTGTTTTGTTAAGTAGAAATCTGTGTGGTCTTTGATGTAAGACATAATTTATTTGACAAGGAAATATGAGTCTGTGCCCTGAATCCACATTTAACTGATGAATTGAGAAATTTAAAAATTGCAACAAGATAGACTCTCCCCCAGGTTGCCATCCCACTTGCATTTTGCTAATCTAGTTGTCAGTGAATTTACGTGTATGTGTCCACATATGAATATATGGAGATTCGCACAGCTGTGCAAATGTACACATGTGCAGTTTTTCTGTTTTATTAATAGAAAAAGCAGTCTTATTTATTAGTCATTAGTAGTTCTTGCAAAATTTATTTAAGGAATTTTTTCCTGAAATTAAGCTCATGATATTCATTTTATCTTTACGTGGATAATTGTAAATTTATAAAGTGAGTCGCAATGCCTTCAAATCTCTGCTGCTCACTCCTTAGCCTAGTAAATAAAAGTTCTGTTAGCATTTCAAGATTTATATATTTCATACATTCTCCTAAGTCTTTGTCCCAGTTCTGGTAATTGGAAACTTACTTGAAGCTCATTCCCTCTGCTCAAACTGCTTGTCAATTAACCTTTGCAAAATGAAAGTTTTAAAAAATATGACTTTCGTATTTCAATCATGTTCATTTTCAATCATCTCAAAATGGAGAAATTGAACAACACTCGGGGGGTCCACAGTGCTTTTTACATATCATTTAAAGTTTGAAACATCTCTTTGGTGTTCAAATATGACTATCATTTATATTCAATGTGTGAGATTAAGTGGTTCAAATTACTTGTCCTGGGCAGGCCCCTGTTCTATTTATGGGTGTGAACAAAATACTAAGCATTATTCACAAATAGGCACCATTTCCATTGATGTATTTGACTGCTGCCTGTGACACACTAGGCCGTACTAAAGGACAAGGAAGAAAACATGGATTTTACTATAATATTTGAAACTCACATTTTGATGAGCTATGGAATTGTTGCCCCTCCTGAACTATTGGTTCTATAAAAAGATAACAACTTCTAAGAGTAGCAGGACTAAAAAATAAGAAAAGGCCAAGTGCTAAAGGTAAAAAAAGATGGAAAAATGCAGTGTTTGGTTAAGTTGACAATAGTTGCTGACCCTTGTTGTTTTTAGAGAGGCTGGCGTTACTGTCTCCTAGTACAGTAGCTACTGGAAGTGGCAAAGGTCCATTATTCAGTCCAGGCACATTTACTAGAGCCAGTGACTATGAAGCACGGTATTGTGGTTTACAGAGATGCGTCTGACCCGGTTTCCCCCAATTTAGCGGCAGTCCCTGTGCACCCTGCAGCATCGCCTCCTATCTTGGACTCCTTAATCGTTTGTTTGCATTCTCGTTTCTTCCTTGCTGTTTAGTTTGTTTTCGTAATATAGTAGAGAAGAATATATTTCACGATGAGCATCACAAACCTAATATTTATCCAGAGAATGGTAAAAATTCAATTTTTTGTCAGAGTTATGGCCAATCCTTCTTGTTCTTGGGAATGTCTTCAAGTAAATCTTTCATCATTTACCTGCCTTTGCCCTCTTAGATCTCAGATTCCTCTACACACAAAAGTTCTCCTTTTTAGAATGTCCTTTCCTCCACTTATAATATTTGAACCCCATTTAATAACTACTCTTATTTTTGGTCTCCTATCCAAATCTAACCTGGTCCAACCATGTGTAGCTTCTGAGATCAGAAGAGATCAAGCAAATTCAGGATAATATGGCTGTAGACACTACTCTTACCCTTCAGGAAATTTTTCAAACTTTGCTTAATCTTCTCTTGAGCCCATTTAACTTACCAATTCTAACCTGCTAAGAGAGAAATAATCCAGTGCACACATGTGATCTCTTTCTCTCTTGTTCTTTTCATCTTTTTCTCTCATTTCATTCATCATTGAATGTTAGTGGAATGAAAATCTAATAATCATCTTTAATTCTGACCATGTATAAAGCAATATGTTTTTGTGGTCCGATTGAGCTAGATTTGTCTCTAGGAACTACAACTTACTATATGACTTTGGGCAGGTTCATTTCCCCTCCTTGAGTCTCAATTTCCCCATCTATAAAAGCTACCTTGAAGAGTTATACAGAAATACAACATTTAGCACAAGCCTCACAAAATAGAATGCCCAAGAAACACTATTTTTCTTAAAAGCATCGTAGAGCAGAGGTTAAGGGCATAGACTCTGAAGCCAGACAGCAGGATTCATAGTTCTAGCTCCACCAGCTGTGTGATGTGGCAAGTTACCTAACCTCTTGGTACAATAATAATTTGCTTCCTAGGGCTTTTGGGAAGATTAAATGAGTTAATATTTGTAAAGCACTTAGAATAGTACTTGGCATCTGGTAAGCCTTATCATTGTCTTCTCCTTTCTCCAAGACATGACCCTGATCTCATGAGTAAGGTAAATCATTGTTTCCCAATGACTTGAAGCAAAGTTGAGCTGCAGACCTCTTGGTGAAATACAGCCTTCCTTGGCTAGTTTTCCCAGCAGTGCTTTGATAATAGCACTTCAACTTTTCTTGCGAGAAGGAAAACATGGAAGGTGCATTCTATCTGCTATGAGATATGAATTAGAGATGATGGTGGAGGGAGAAAAAGTAGTATATATTCTTCACTTACTGAAAGTTCATAGCTGAGGCCCCTATGACAAAAGACAGATTAAAAACATACAAATTTACTTAATGTAAATTTCACATGACATGAGAGGCTTCAAAAATGAAAACCACAGAAACAAGGAAACCTGTGTATTTTTATACTAAGTTTGAAGAAGAAGTGTACAGTTGTGAAGCATGATTGGATGAAGGGGATACTATCTAATGGTAATACATTAGGGGGAACTTAGGAAACCTGTTCGTTCAGATTCTTCTTTGTGCCCCAGTGTCATCGTAGACAGGGACATTCCTTTCCTCTGATTATAGAGGGGTAATTTCTGGAATGAGGGTCCTGTGACCTGCTTTTGAAGAAGGCCTGAGATTTCTTTTATGGCCTGCTTCAGAGGAGGCAAGAGTGGCCTTCTTGCTTTTGGGATTTTATCAAATGCCAAGATGCCATATTTTGGGGTTGCCTGTCTTTCATGCCATCAGTGGCCTTTGCTAGGACACTAGATAGCTTGTTTGGCTATAGTCACAGGATTCCAAGCTGAGATTAAGAAGATTACAGAAAAAGAAAAAAAAAAGCCAAGGGCAAACCTCTGAGTACTGAATCCTGTAACTATGAGCACTCAACAGTCTGAAAAGAGTACTTGCTAATCATTTCAGCAATGAATTATGCAATAATCAATCTGGTTTAGTCATGTGGGCTGGAAGTGAGTGTCAAATGAAGTACAAGTGGAAACTCAGTTGAGAAAGCAATTCGAGATCAATTTTCTTTTTCTACAAATCGAAAAAAAAAATTTACAAATGTGATGGTGACACATGCATTCAGCTTGAAGAGACTGAGGTGAAAATATGGAAATTTGCCAACTTCTGGGGCTGGTGACACCTAAATTATACAGACCCTTATGAACACAAATTAAAGATAAAGTAAAGATAATGTATATAGCATATAGCTTTGGAATTTTAACTAGTTGTTCTCCTTATATCTTGCCTGAATGCCAGTGTGATTAAAACAATTGATTTATCCTTTATCATTTCATCTTTTTATCCTTTATCAGCAACCTCTTATAGTCTTTACTCATTGCTATAAACAAAGGCAATGTCTTGACTTCATAAAACCAATACCTCTTTTTCCTTGGTTTTATTTTAGAGCAAGTTTTGGCCCATGATGAATTGCCGAATGGTTGATTTCCTTACACTCCTTTTTGCTAATCTTTCTTGACAGCTTCTGATTGCTCTACCTAGTAATTTGCTCCATTTTAATGGCTACTGTGAGATGTCTCCTAACTATTTCCTTTATTTTTAACAAGGATTCTTAACACCCTCTGTAGGTAACAATATGCAATTACAGATAAAAAGTGTTCCCCAGGGGATGGCTGCTCACAGATGCCACCAGGATTTCTGTAATGCAACTGTTAAACGTAATGAAAACAAAGAATCGGATTCTTCAAACATCCAGTTCAAATAAAATTTTAATTAAAAGTTATGAAGGCATTTTATTGATTAACAATTTTAGTAATTAAAGAGTATGGTTGACATTTTTTTTTTCCTGTTTGGATTTGTTCTTCCTTTGAGATCTCTAATTGTTGTATGGTTTTACGTTTATTGATAACTCTGTTTGATGAATGCAGATGCCACCGTTTACGGCCGTCGTTGACAGAGTAATCATATTGTGAGAAACACCAGGCTTATGTAGTAACAGCTGTTGCAGTTATCCATGCTGACATCCATCGGAGAAATGTGTTTGCTGCTATCATGGGTACACGATAAATGGAAGGAGCAATAAAGCACAAGCTAACATTTTGAATATCCCTACAACTCTGGGAACTTTATTGCATATTACAAGCACTTTGATCTCTGTCCAGTACTTAAGTCTTAATTATCAGACTAATTGCACAGACTATGTTCATTTTCAGTGGTAATCCTTTTGTGATTAGCTTCTGTGTTCAATAACTGACTTATCCTTTAATTAAAAGGACTATTAACCTTAAGGCTGCTGCTGTGTCTTGGGATTAACCCATACAGAGTTAATGTTTAATATCGTTGTAAAAGCTTTTGCTGAAAGGTGTAGCATAAAAATGTGTAGAGGCAAAGCCATGAAATATATCTCACTTTTCTGATGCGCAAAGAAGACCTGTTAAAGGTGAGAGTTTTAACAAATCCTCCTTGTAGATTAAATTTCCTAAGGGGCTACCTAACTGTATAGCCACTGGATTAACCCTTTGAACCCTAAACTAATTTATAGGAAGAGAGTGCTTCTTTAGGATAAAGCAGAGTTTTTTTTCTCAATTTTCAAAATCATTATATGTGTATGTGATCAGGGCGCTTAGCTACTGGTGGTCCAGAACAGAGAATTTCTTTTTTCTTTTTTTCACCCCTACAGCTGAAAGTTTTCTGATATTGATTTCTTTGGAAAAGTTCACAGCAGCTTGAAAATAGACGTAGCAGTGTCACCCTTATCCAAGTTCCAAGCAGTGTGTGATCAAAGTGGGTAAAACATAGTTCACGGTAACTAGTAAAATGATTAAGGAGCAGATGCAGAGACAATCAGTACCACCATGTGGAGAGCTTGCCAGAAAGCCAGGTGCAGCTTCTGGAAGCTCTCTATTTCTTCTTCACTTTGGCGTCTGGGTTCTACAAGGAGCATTTTCCCCAGTGTACCCCATGGCGCAGGGTCACTGAGGACGAGGAAGAAAAATGGTTTCTCCAATTCCTCCTTCTCTTGCTCATATCCTTACCTCCCAGAGGTGAAGGTCCTTCACTGATTTCCTTCCCCTGGTGTCTTCTCTTGTAAAATCCAAGTGGCTGGGACTAAGGAGCCGCAGGAATGCCTTCATCCTAAGACTCCTGGGTCAGCAGGGGACCCAGTAAATGCGGTTATGTCTCATCTCTCAAATTTTACTTCCTCTATTACTGAAGCAAAAGACTAGCCTGACAAGAACTATTCTTTTATAGTACATGGATTTT
Organism: Perodicticus potto; assembly: GCA_963574655.1. NCBI lineage: Eukaryota > Metazoa > Chordata > Mammalia > Primates > Lorisidae > Perodicticus > Perodicticus potto. Next base: position 38,628 of record CAUYRH010070381.1, read on the forward strand.
AGTAGTACGTGGTTTTGGGGAATTTGGCAGTAACATGAAATCTTACCAAATAAGCATTGCTTTCTTGCAGGAGGGTTTTGTGGTGAACTAGACAGCAAGATACCACCCTCTCGAAGCTTCGAGTCTAGTTGGGGGGTTAGTAACTCCTTCCAGCACAACATGATCCTTGCTAGGGGGTGTAGCATAGCAAAGGGGTTGACCATGCGCTGAATAGACTGTATTCTTCCTAGGCTTTGAATCCACTGGTTATTCTTTTCTTTATAAAGCACATGGAGTTTGAATGTGATGAGTAGGGCTGGTATGACTTTACCAATGTTAGTGGGGAGAAAGTCTACCCGGGTAGTTGGAGCATCAGCTCTGAAGCTGAATAGATACCAATTCCATCAATTACCAGCTATGCAACTGTGGACAATTTTCAAAGGGACAAAAAGGGACAACCCCTTTCTGAATTTTGTTTTGTTTTGATTTTTTGAAAATATTAGAAATCTATATACAATGAAAAGTGAATATGAGTTAGCCAGCTCCACATGAATTTCCAGTTAAACATTCATACAAATACATATTTGCCTTTTTCCCCAGATGAGGATACTACAGACATACATGATATAATAATTGTAGTGGAAAAGTCAGAGATACTAAAAACATTCTCAGCTTTTAAAAATGGTGTGTAATAGGTTTCAACAACATTCTACAGGAACATATACACCTGATTTAATTCCATGATTTTTATCTTCCCAGAAGCATAGTTGGTTTTACTTTTAATATATTGTTATTATAACACACTGGCTGGCTAATATTTAAGGCATTTTGTATAACAGTATCTGAGTGTGGACAAAAGAGTTTAATATTGATTTGTGGTTTGACATTCTAAACTTTCAATCTTTTTAATGTAAGAAAATAGCATTTTCCCTTTCTGAATTTTGGATTCCTCCACTGTAAAACAGGATGATACGGGTGTTGTCATAAAGAACAAATGAGATGACATATGTGAAACATTCAGCACAATACTTGTGGATGGTGTTTAATAAGAGGGGGCTATCATTATCCAAATTTTAATTTTTATCCTTGAGAGATTGGCAGCTAAGAAATTAGGAGTGTATAACATACAGTGGTTCTAATGGTAATAATTGCTTATGGTTCTGGCCTAAATTCAAATGATGAATGAATCAGTTCAACTCTGTTGGTCTCCATATGAGTACTGTGAAGTGGGCTACTTGCCTGGTGAGGAAACTGAAGTTTGGGGTAGATCTACAGTTTGCCTGTTGTAAATGCAGGAACTTAGAACTCAATCCAGACTCTTCACTCACTCTGTTGCGGGCGATTCCAGGAGACTGGAAGGAGGCACTGAATTAGGAGGCTTCATTCTTCTTCAGGTCCTCTTCCTAACACACAGCTCAATCACTGAACCCTCTTCTCCCAACGCATGAAACTTTTCCTAAATGAGTATTTTAAGTGCATTTATTAATTATATATTGAATACATAAAGTCCACAGTAATTTCCTATTAATCAAAAGATATATTTTTAGTACTCCCAGCTACTTGGGAGGCTGAGGCAAGAGAATTGCTTCAGCCCAAGAGATTGTGGTTGCTGTGAACTATGATGCCCCAGCACTCTATCCAGGGTGACAGAGTGAGACTCTGTCTAAAAAAAAAGAAAATGTATTTCTAAGATCCAAAAACCTACCCCGCTGCCAATACGCATTTCAAAACACATTGCAAAAGAGCTTACTAAGTGAATTTGTGTTTAGCAGAGAAATTCTAATTATGCATTTAATTTCTATGGCAAACATGCATTAATTATATGACATTAATTTATATCAATTATGATTTATTGAAGCTCAAAATGCCTTGGAAGGAAGCAACAAGTAAAAAAAAACCATACTGGTATTTGAAATATTATGTCATTATATATTCTGTTATTTTTAAATAGAGCTAGGGTGCTGTGATCCATATTCCTGTTTTGTTAAGGAGCACATGTGAAGGAAGTTTACCAAACTATTCAGCATGTCGTTCATAAAAAGAAAAATAATGGTTCAGCACAACACTGGTAGAACTGGACATATCTAAGACAACATCCTAAGACATTTTATTGGCCCTGACAAGTTTGGAGTTGGGAATGGGAGGATGGTGTATAAGAAAGTGGCTAATGGTTTTATGGCTAGATTCTACATGCTAAACATATGTATATATTTTACTTTCTGCTATTATCTTGAATAAAGATGAAGATAGTATGTATGTTTTTTAATAATAAGTGGTGGTTGCTACAATAGGGCCATTTGATCCTATAATTCCTTTACTAGGTATATATCCAGAAGACCCAAAATCACATTATGAAAAAGACATCTGTACCAGAATGTTTATTGCAGCCCAATTCATAATTGCTAAGTCATGGAAGAAGCCCAAGTGCCCATCAACCCACGAATGGATTAATAAATTGTGGTACATGTATACCATGAAATACTATGCAGCCTTAAAGAAAGATGGAGACTTTACCTCTTTCATGTTTACATGGACGGAGCTGGAACATATTCTTCTTAGCAAAGTATCTCAAGAATGTAAGAAAAAGTATCCAATGTATTCAGCCCTACTATGAAGCTAATTTAAAGGTTTCATATGAAGGCTATAACCCAACTATAGCACAAGAATATGGGAAGGGAGGGGATGGGGGAGGTTGGGGTGCAGGGAGGGTAATTGGTGGGGCCACACCTATGGTGCATCTTAGGAGGGTACAGGTGAAACTTACTAAATGCAGAATACAAATGTCTTCATACAATAACTAAGAAAATGCCATGAAGGGTATGTTAAACAGTTTGATGAAAACATTTCAGATTGTATATAAAGCCAGCACATTGATTCACATTGATTGCACTAATGTACACAGCTATGATTTAATAAAAAAAAAAAGAAAGAAAGAAAGAAAGAAAGAAAAATTAAAAGTAGAATCACTTATTGCTCTGGTTAGGACTTCAGTAATACATTGAATGTAAGTAGCAAGAATGAACACCCTTCTCTTGTTCCAGATCTTTGAGGAAAGGCCATCACTTTTTCACCATTAAGTATGATGTTAAGTTGTGGGTTTGTCAACATAGTTTTGGTCCTATCAGAGCAGTTGAGTGTGAAAGAAAGAAAAGGCATCCAAATAGGAAAAGATGAAGTGAAATTGTCTGTTCTCTCATGACTTGATCTTACATAGAAAACCCTAAAAACCACCCAAAAAAACTAGTAGAACTGATTAATGAATTGAGTAAAGTGGCAGGATAAAAATCAATATACAAAAATCAGTAGCCTTTCTGATATACTAACAGTGAATGATCTGGGAGAAAAATTAAGATAATTCTCGTTTACAATAGTATAAAATGCTTAAGAATAAATTTCACCAAGGAGTGAAAGATCTGTACACAGAAAAATACAAAACATTGGTGAAAGATATTGAAGTCAACACAAATAAATTACAAAATATATTCTGTGTTCACAGATTGGATGAATTAATATTGGTAAAATATCTGTATATATACAGATTTAGTGAAGTATGTGTCAAAATTCCAATGTTTTTCGTCACAGAAATAGAAAAAAAATGCTAAATGTTGTATGGAACAACAATAGACCCTTAATAGACAAAGTGATTTTGAGCAAAAGAACAATGCTAGAGGCAGCAGTGTTTGATTTTAAAACATATTACAAAGCTGCAGTAATCAAAGGAACATGGTACTGATCTAAAACCTGTCATGTCAACCAATGGAATAGGATAGAGATCTCAAAAATCAATCCACACATTTATGGTCAATTGATTTTCAACTTTAGTGCCGAGAACACAAAACGAGGAAAGGAATGAATTGGTGGAAACTGGGTGTCCACATTCAAAAGAATTGGCTAGTACCTCACCCCTGATACTGAATCAAATAGAAAAATAGATTAAAGACGGAAACATAAGGCCTGAAACTGTAAAATAGCTAGTAGGAGACATAGAGGAAAAGTTCCACAACTTTGGTCTGCACAGTGGTGTTCGATATGACCCTAAAGCTATAAGAAACAAAAGGAAAATAGATGAGATTGTATCAAACTAAAAAGCTTCTACATGACAAAGGAAACAATTAACAGAAGTGGAGAGACAGCCCACAGATTGGGAGAAAATATTTGAAAATCTTACATCCAATAAGAAGCTAGTATCTGTATATCTCTATCTGTATCTGTATATATAGGATTCAAACTACTCAATATCAAGAAAAACACCCTATTTAAAAATATACAAAGAACCTAAGTAGACATTTATCAAAAAAAAAAAGACCTACAAATAGCCAACAGATAAATGAAAAAAATATCACTGATTATGAGGGAAATGCAAATTAAACCACAATGAGATATCAGCTCATGCCTGTTAGAATTGCTCTGATCAGAAGGATGAAGAATAAGTGTTAATGAGAATGTGGAGAAATGGGAACCCTTATACATTGCTAGTGGGAATGTAAATTATAAATCAGTGCACCCATTTTGGTAAACAGAATGGAAGTTCCTTTATAACTCAAAATAGAACTATATGATCCCATAATCCTCCTCTGGGTATCTATCCAAAGGGGATTGTATTTAACCTTAAAAGGAGAAAGAAAACCTATTTGCTACAACATTAATGAACTTAGAGGTCTTGATGCTAAGTCAGTCACAAAAAGACAAATGCTGCATAATTTCACTTACATATCTAAAAGCAGAAATTAGAATAGTAGTTTCCAGGCACTGGGCTGGAAGAAGTATAAAGAGGGGAGTTGCTAATCAGTCAATAATAAAGTCTCAGTTTTGCAAGATGAAAAAGTTCTAGAGATCTGTTTCACAACAATATGTGTATAGTTAATATTTCTATAAACTTACAAAGGATTAAGATGGTAAATTCTCTCAGTGTGTTTTGATCACAAAAAAAAAGTTAGCATGGGCTCGGCACCCCTGCCCAGAAATGCATATTCTAAATTCAGACACCAGGAAAGAAGTGAAAAAATCCAAATTGAGAGATGTACCTAAAACAACTGGCCTGTGTTCTTCAAAAATGTCAAGTTCATTTGAAAGAAAAAAGGCTAAGATCTTCTCCAGATTAAAGGAATAAGAGCCAAGACAAACACAGTATGTGATTCCGAGCTGCATCCAGATCAAAAAGAAAAATCGCCATGAAAGGCCTTTTCGGGATAATTCATGGAAATGGAATATGGACCATATATTAGATAATTGTATAATAGACATATCAATATTAAATAATAGTACCGTGCCAGTGTGTATTGTCTTGTGTGTGATAATGGCAGCATGGTTACATAGGAGAATGTCCTTACTCTTGGGAGATGTGTGGTGATGTGTTTAGGGATAAAGGGCTATGATGTCTGCAGCTAACTCTCAAATAGTTCACCACCCCCACCAAAAAAAAGTTATACATGCCCATATAAAGGATAAAGCATATTTTTTTTCAGGGTAACAAAGAGAAATTTTATTTAGGAAGTACAAAGAGAACGTTTAGAGCACTTCCAAAGACAATTGGAAGTGGGTTCCTCTCAGGGACGAGAAAAGATGAGTGGGATCCATAAGGCATATTTTTAAACATTTTTAATTTAAAAAAGTATACATTGATGATGTACAACATGATCGGTGGTATTATGTATACAATTTTTTTTTTGCAGTTTTGGGCCGGGGCTGGGTTTGAACCCACCACCTTTGGTATATGGGGCCGGCGCCCTACTCCTTTGAGCCACAGGCGCCACCCTATGTATACATTTTAGGTGGCTAAATCAACTTAATTAACATATGCATTACCTCGCATATTTACCTTTTTGGTACATGTGGTTAAAAAAATTTTAAATCTATTCTCTTAGTAATTTTCAAGTAGGTAGCACATTGTTGTTAATTATAGTTATGATGTTGTACAATACACCTGAACTTATTCCTCCTTGTAACTGAAAATAAAGCATATTTGACAAAATGTTAACAAGCTGGGTGAAGGGCAGACCTGGGTTGATGCTAATATTTTCGCAATTTTCTATAAAATCAAATTTGTCATAATAAAATGTTGAAAGCACAGAAAACAACAATACCTAAAAGTGTGTAATGAAGGTAGATTGTGTGTGAAGTGTTTTTACCACAATAAAAATTTAAAAGTAAAAAAAAAAAATTAAAAGTAAGTAAGATCATTTTGAACCACTATGAAGAAAAGAATATGGGGTGGGAGAATGGAGCTGAGCTTTCCAACATGATAGTAACTAGCTACATAATTACAATTCAGTACAACTTAACGGTTCTGCAGTCACACGTGCCACCTTGTAAGTGCTTAGCAGTCTCGTGAATGTGGCCACCGCATCAAACAGTGCAGGTAAAGAATATTCCCATCAGTGCAGAAAGTTCTGTTGGATGGAGCCCGGGAGAGTTGCAGGTGTGGGAAGGGAAGAGGAAGCGACACTTTGTACTTCCCAGGCTAGCTCATAGAAGGGCATGAGACTTCTGCCTGCTTCTCTTTCACACTCCCTCTTGGAACGCAGCCCTCATGCTGGAAGGAAACCCACAAGAGCAGCCCATGTAAAGAGCTCCATGGAGGGAACAGTGGCCGCAGCTACAATGATTCCAAACTGGGGCCACTGCAGGTGACAGCCAGCAGCAAGGTCACTTGGAAGCAGATCCATCATCCTGCAGCAGAGCACCCCAGCTGTCCTATACGGAGCAGAGACCTGCCATTCCCTCTGAGCCCTGCCTAAATTGCAAAACCACGAGCAAAATACCTGACCGCGGTTGTTTTCAGCCACACCAACTTGAAGCAGCTTAGATACACAGCAGTAGATAAATGATACAGAGAGACACTTGCAGGAAGTCGCCCAGCTAGAAAGTGGTGGGGGCAAGATTTGAATCCAGCCCCACAGCTTTCAGCTGCACTGAGAGCCTTTGCCACTCCCAGCAGGGGAACCTCAGGCAAGTCTCCACGCACAGGAGAGCACCTGGCACAAGCCAAGACATGGGGAAATGCAAAGGCTGCCGTTTGGATGTTAAAACTCCTCACACCCTACTTCGAAGCATTAACGCACCTGCTTTTATCAATCTTCGAAATGAAACTTGACACACCTGATCAAATTTGGGGTGTTCTTTTTTAGTAGGGCTTTGCGGGAGTCCCCTTGAGGAGTTTGCAAAATTGCAAACCTAGCCGCCTCTCTCAGTTCGTTTATAGCCAAGTTTGGGGGTCAAGGCCTAGAGTTTGCATTTTAAAATATTTCTCTACTGTCCTGAGATATGATTGAAGTTCAGTAAAAGGCATATATTTACGGAGTACAATTTGATCAGTTTTGACATATGTATACACTCTTGAATCCTTCTCCACAACCAAAATGACAAGCATTTCCTCGACACCAAAGATTACTTTGTGCCCTTTGTAATCCCGCCTTCCCTCCAGCCTCTCACCAGGCCACCACCGATGTGTCTTGTCACTCTATCAGTGTACACTGTTTAAGAAAGCTGTATAGGGGCTCGGCGCCTGTGGCTCAACGGGCTAAGGCGCCAGCCACGTACACCTGAGCTGCCGGGTTCGAATCCAGTCCAGGCCTGCCAAATGACGACGGCTGCAACCAAAAAAAAAAAAAAAAAAAAAAAATGGCCGGGCGTTGGGGCGGGCACCTGTAGTCCCAGCTACTTGGGAGGTGGAGGCAGGAGACTCGCTTGAGCCCAGGAATTGGAGGTTGCTGTGAGCTGTGATGCCACAGCACTCTATCCAGGGTGACAGCTTGAGGCTCTGTCTCAAAAAAATAGAAAGCTGTCTAGGGAACCAAATTGCATGTGTGCTTTTCTCGTCTTTTTCACTCAGCACAATAATTTTTAGATTCATCCACATAGCC